>RJWM01045774.1:0-12636 GCA_004363535.1 Dasyprocta punctata
ATTTGTGATTCTCCTAGGACCATCCAGACGGTTAAAAGTTCTAACCTTGAGGAGAACTGGATGAGGGGAGGGGCTACATATTTGGGCAATTCCTAAGAACTGTGAAAAGTCAATTTTTTAAAAAAACTTGTTCCTGTATTCCCTGACATCACTTATTAAACGTATATGGTGATGCTTCCCATCTCTAAAGCCTAAATATCAAACCTTAGATGGTTTTACCTCACGATGATGTAAATGCCCTTATTTGAATTACATTTCCAAACAGTTTCCAATTTATGAATCTTTTGCTTTTTGCACTTGTTAAGTTGGAAAACAGAGTTTTAATTCAGCCATTGGCTTTATGCATTTTGGTTACTGGGGCTTGGACTGTGATGATATTTTTTGGAAAAGAAGCAGAAAGATGTGCAACTGTGTTGACATTACAATCTGGAGACGTGAGAAATTAGCTCTGTAGGAAATCAGCATGATATAGGATCAGTGTGACCACTAAATAGATGAGAGTTGCCAGGGAAACTTCTCATGTGCTCCAAGCAATGTGGTGGTTTGCTTCCTGTTGATAGATGTGATACACAATTTTGTCTAAAATCCAATTCAATTAAACAAGTTTTAAGTGCACCCTTACTATCAAGTATATTTTATGATTCTCCATGACATCATTCATATAGCTAGCTGAACATATTCAGATTTATATGAAATAAACTGGCTTTGACCTTATCTCACCAGCAGACTGATTTTTACAAAAATGACCAGTTTCATCTGCAAGGATCTACACCAAATTTCTGAGCCAAGGATTTGTTACAGAATATTTTAAGATGAGCTTTTAATTGATATGTAGTATATAGAAAGATCTTCTAAACTATCCATACCTTTTTTGCCTCTACTAATTCATATAGAGTTTTTTATCACAACCCCTTAGCCACTGGAATTCATACCAAGAGAGGTCAGTGGGTGTGACTGGAAACACTCAACTAAACTTTCAGTTTACTTTAAGTTTAGTTGGGGATCTGGTATTAAGTCAGCTAAAATTGGTCTGCTTTCCATTATCACTGTGTATGACCAATCCAACACGGTGACTTCTGTGCATGAGCTCATGAAGTACTTCATACCATTAAAAAAAAAAGTCTAAGCATTCTGGAAGCCATAATATTCTTCAAAAAACTCTAAGTTAGCTCATCCTGTTCCTCTGCTCCAAATAGTGCAGTGGTCCCCATTTCAAAACAGAAAACATAATCCCTTCCATCTGTTCAGTGTCCCATGTCCCTTATCCTCTGGCCACATGGTCACGCCTCCTCCCCACCCTTCCTTCCTGCGCTGATTCATTCCTTGCACTTCACTGGCCTCCCTGCTACTCAGTCAGTCATGTCTGCTGGCCCACCTGGCCATCTTGGTTTCTTCTACCTGAAACACCTTCTGCGTAATATCCATGCTGCCCATCCTCCCCTCCTTCAGTCTTTATACAGATGGTGTTCTTTTCACTGAGGCTACCTTAGCCAAAAGGTTTGAAGTCAAAGAGTGCCTCCACCCAGCATGCCCAGGACCTTTACACTGCTTTATAACTTTATACCCCTAACATCTTCAAACACACTATGCGTTCACTTATGCTTATTTTCTTTCTCCTCCACATGGAGTATGCATCCAAGAAGGGATTTATGCTTTGTTCTGATTTTTTTCTATGATGTATCTTAAATTTCTAGAATAGTGACTAGCATAACATAGGTATAAAATTTTTTGTTCTTAAATGAATGAATGGATGGATGCCAATCATGGGCCTTGTACTCTGTGACATGATTGCAAGTAAGAACTAAAGGAGAATAGAAGAAATTTATGTGATCCGAGAAAATATCTGACAAGCCATCACATGTTTGGATTCATTTTGTCAGTTCAGGAAAAGAAGGAGTGCTGTGATATTCTGGGGACAGAAGTTGCTGTCTGAGGTGACCAGAGGCGATCTTACACAAAACAGTCCTGCTGTGGCTAAAGGAAAGGTAAATCAAGAGAAGATACTTTCTAAATTAATATAAGGACCACCTATAACCAAGTAGCCAGTCAGAGAGTGGTGGAGTGTGAGACACAGGGCAGATGTCAGGGGCCCACTTGGTAATCAAAAGCAGAAAAGCAGAGCTAAATAAGACCAAGTGGATTGGAATATTTAAGGATGAGATCTGGAGCCAAGCACTTCCTGAGCAACACAGGAGACCGACTTGCACAGAAAGTCACCCTACAAATTCTCACAAATGGGAATTAGTTTGGAGCCCTGAGAGTGGGTATAATGACAAGATGAAGAGAACAGAAGAGCCGGTTCTGTGCGGTTATGGGTAGCCACCTTAAAAACAGCCACATATGATCAATAATTCCCGTCAATCAGTAGGAGTTTCTTTATTCTAGTTAATACCAACTGTAAAATAGCAAGCCAGAATGAGTCAGAGTCCTTTGTGAGAAAGAAGTCTTTCATCTGAAAATGGAATCCAGTTGGCCAGCATAATGTAAATGCATTGTTTTTGTTTTAACATTTTATCATGAACAATCTTAAATATATAAAAATAAACTGGATAGTCTGCTAACCCCATTCATTTATTTTCCAGGTATGATGATCTTCATATTTTACCCATTTTTGATAATCTGTAGCTGCTCAGTAAAATTATTTTGAAGAAATAAAAATGATCCACACAGCTCTGTGTGAAGCCAAAGATGAGCTAAAACATGAATGAATGGTACTAGTAATTGATTAAATCTGATGAGAGCCATGTGGAGTTTGAAAAATAACAATGGCAGTATTATTAGAAAGAAAACCTAGTACGAATTTGGAAGTTTCTATGTTCAAGTCAGTAGGCTAAGAATTTCATAAGTTTTTTTTAAAAAAAATTCACAACTCATTGTAACTTTAAGAGCTTCATTTTGAAAATAGAAGAATGGGATTTTTAAGGGCATTAGTAATCTGCTGGGGGCTGAAAAATGAGTACATAATGGAACTGGAACAGAAGCTCCGATCTGTCCGAGTCCACAACCAGAGTCCCAGTCATTCTGTCACACAGTGACAGACAGGAACAGAGTGGAAAGCTGCAGACAATTGGTACCCATTTTTGCGAAGGGGGAGCTTACTCCTCTTTTCAATGTGTGGTGCTGAATATAGAACCCAGGGTCTTTTACATGTTGACAATTTGCATTTCCATTGAGCTACATACCCAGTCCTTAATTCCATTCATTTTAAGATTAGAATCTGCATATAACCCGGAAAAGTATTATGGTTTGTTAGTTCGTAACAGAATTTTAGAAAGCATCAACCATTTCTGATATATCAGGAATAGCTTTTGTGAAAAGTAACTATTGAATATCACTGCCTTAATATTTCTGTCCATTCTATATACTCATTGCCATATCCCGTAGACCCCCTGCAAATGGGCTTCTCTTCTTTAGTCAGGATTATGGTAAAATTTTTGTGCAAAAATCCTGTTTTTGAATCTCTCCCTATCATTTCTAATGTACTGATCATAACCACACAGTTTCTACTCACTTAACCTCTTTCCAGTTGTCTAAACCTTTATATTGAAGTTTTAATCTTCATTTTGTTGAGTACCTAATTGCGCACCAGGCTTCAAATTTATTGACTTTACATTTTTCATCTTATCCTCAATTGACAAAATTTCTCAATTCTTACACAAAAAGTTGATTGCCACAGAGATTAATCAGTTTCCATAAGATTCTTTTCCCATTGATTTATCACGTATCACCCATCACACATCACGTATCCTCTGCACCTTCTGTGTTCTCTCTGGCTTGAGAATACTGTTGGAAGAAATGAGTTGAGGTTTCTTCTCTCCCAGTGTTTACTTTCAGCTGTGGAGGAGACTACAAAATGAATCAAGTCAGTGACTAAAGTGGTTTGAGTCTTTATTAATATTTTACCATTGCACCAACAGCTTTTCATTAACTTTTCTTTTCAGCCTGTATAAAATGAGGCCTAAAGTGACAACTCTCTTACGTTCTTATGAATGTACATACTATTTGTACCTAAAATTATACAGAAAATACTTCTGTGTGTTGTGTCTCAAGGTGTCTATGTTTGTCATTGATGAAAACAGTCTGAACATTACCTAAAATATTGTCCCCAATATTTAAAGGTCTATAATCCTCGCTTTTTTAGTAGAATGATCACATCTATCGGATTTTGACTAAAGTTACCCACTTAAAAACTTCCGCATTTGTGTGTGTGCATAGACAAATATTTCTGTGTGGTGCATATATGTGAAGTATATAGCGTATATAGAATTGTGTGCAATGTATGTAGTATATGCGTATAAGCACAAGTGTACATGGATATGGCATATTGAGGAATATATATTTTATATACTTGTCTTTTTATAGGCACATACATTTTAGTTCAATATTTCATTTCCTCCACATGTGATTTTGTGAATGACTTTAGTAAGACCTACAGCTAGGTCTTGCTAAGACCCTGGTGCCAACACCTCTCTCCATTGTTTACTCCACTCCCTCTCCTCTCATCTTCCTGCCTTTTTAATACAGATCTTGTCCCAAAATATAACACATTAAAAAAAAAAGAAAAAATATGACTTCACCAGAGTTTGGCATGTGACCTAAAACAGTTTTTCATATTGAGCCACATTTATATTCAATATATTTAATAGTGTACTTCTCAAGGGGAAAAAAAGATACATCCAGATAGCAGCTAATTCTTACGGCAGATACTGTTCTGCTTAGCTTTTAATGAGTTTTTGTTTGTAGCTTTTCATTCTGCAACTCTTCCCTTTCTATTTGATAGCATGAAATTTATCTCCAGAGAAAGATCTTTTTTCTGATATTTACATTTCTCAGAAATTATCTTATGTTCTAATGGCTGAATCTCTACACAATTTATAAATCCACTTACTTGCATGGGAAAAGCACTAACTGAGAAGCTTTGTGGTTTTCTCACTATGAGCAAAAAAAATTAACTTTAATACTAGAATATATTTCAGCTTATTATACAGAAGAGAATGATAATAGCAAAGTTTCTAATTTTACGAAAAGTCTCTTGGTAAATAAAATAAAATGCTCCCGGGTTGTTATATCCTAATTCAATATTATTAAGTTCCGTCTTGTTCTTTGTCGCACTACTCATTCCATATTTCACTAGTCATTGTCAGCAAGACTTTTTGCCAGTTACCCAGAAAGACATTGTCAAGGAAATGTTCAGTTACTTCTAGAATCCTGCCTTTTAATTACTCCATTGAAAAAAACAAAGGAAACATGGTTTATAATAAGCCACACAACAGATCAATAAACTATCAGAAACTGGATCCCAAGACTCCTCATGAAATTTCATTTTCCCATCTCCTCAAAAGAACTGTTCTGAACCTCTGATAATGAATTCCTAGGCCTCAGCTACATGCACTACATCCTGAGAACAAGGCAGATGATGGACACTTCTGGAATGGCATTCAGTGCCACAGTTGCAAATGTTGGCTTATGTACCCCTCCCTTTTTCCAGAAGGAGGGAGTCATCCTATCTAAGCAGTCTAATTGGAGCAGTCTCCGACAGACGTCAACAGCATGGTGACTCAATTGACCCAACCACCACGCCATTTGTTATTGCACCATGAAAGCTCAGAGTTTCTGGAATTATTTACATGGATGGTTTTGCCTTGTTTCTCACTTGGGCTGTTGTTTGCTATGGTGATTGGTGGACTGGTTACATGTCTGCCCTTCCACGTCGCTGCACAGATTTAACTACCTTTGTTTCCATCTGGGATCTGTCACTGAAAGCACTTGAACAACTCTCAGAGTAAAATATTTCTTTGACTCTAAGGAGCTTTAGAAATTTTTTTCTATATTCTAAAGATCAAGAATATGTGGGTATTTTCAGGATCCAACTCATCATTGTGTATTCTGCAGTCACACATATATGTGACCAGTTTTAGTTTGGGTCATCATTAGCTCTGTTTGTTGCTTTTTGTGATACTCTTAGGCAATTTATTATATTTTCCTCTTCCTTCTCAGCAATCAAGACCTCCTCTGCTCTTGCTTTTACAGTCTACAGCTTTACTGAATCTTCCTTTCTGACCTAACTTGCCACATTTCAAAACAATCTGCTGGGCTCTTTGCTCTTGATTCACAACATAGATCTGGCTAAAATTCCCCAACAGCAGCCATGCCACAGCTTCAACATTCGACTGTCTTGAAATTCCTTCTGTCAGATTATTTAGTTGGATGCCCTTAATTTCAGTCACAGGCAAAGTCTATGGACATAAGCAAAATGTGAACAAACTTTCTGCCAAGTCATAACATGCATCATCTAGACTCTAACAGCCAATGCAGTCCCTCTTTCCAGCAGAAATGTCCCAAGCCTGGTCTTTACTGGCTGGATTTGTATCAACCTTATGGTCTTCTGAGCTCTGACCAGAATCTCACACAGAGAATAGCCTAAGGCAGGTCTACTCCAGTGCTACTCTAAATCTTTCCAAACTCTTCGCACAAGTATTCCCAAAGGTTCTTGAACCACAAGGTCAGGAATAGTCACAGCAACAACTCCACTTCTTTGATACCAAATTCTGTCTTAGTTACTTTTCTATCATTGCTATGACAAAATACCAACACCCAAAGTTAAGGAAGGAAACATTCATTTGGCTTACAGTTTGTGGAAGTTTCAGTCCATAATCAGTTGGCTCCAAGGCAGGGTGCAGTGACACAGGGGCAACAATTCAAGGAAGCAGAAGACAGCAAGACTAACAAGAACTGAAAAGGGAAGCAAGCCTCTTTCTTCCTTATATTGTAAGCAGGCTATCTGCCTTGAGCAGGTGTAGCACTCATACTATCTCCTTGCCCTCCTTTTGCATAGGATGAGAATGTTTACAAAGTGAGAACCCTGGCACCCTGCTGAGTCACTTAGTTAAGTTTCTAAACTTCTCAAATTGATGCAATAAATCAATTATCACATCTTGTTTGCATAGACAGTTACCCTATGACATGTCCTCTATACCCCAGAATGTACAACTGCTGAGTTACTCAGATAGGATTCTCATGTTGACACAATGTATCCACCATTACACACAGTTTTCATAAACCTCATCCTACTCTACCACATTACATGTTTCTTCTCCACTTGGTTAACTGTCTTAATAAACATTTGGACATTCATCATTCTTTAAATTGGGGAAGCTTAAACATAATGGAAAATAGGAGAAATAACACAGTGAAGTTTCATATACTTGTTGCTAACCTTAAAAATTTCACATTATATGACCCCACGTATTTCATTCAGACCTATATCCCGCCATTCTGTCTCCAATGGACTATGGTGAGTCAAATCTCATGTATCATGTCTTTTTTCTACAAAGAGCTTATATTTGTAAAAATATAAAAAATTTTACATTTAAAACCACAAATAAAATATCCAGCATATATTCAAATTTCCAAAATTCCTGTATTTCTGTCTTCATCTGTGTTTATCTTCTTTACCCCTTACTACACTTAATTTGACCAGTTAAACTCAGCTCAAATGAAGTTAATGCATTCAAATTTATCAATATGACATCTGTTTTTTCTAATAATTTGTCATTTTACTTTTATATTTGTAATTTCTTCTTGAAAGTTTTGAGTTCCATACTTGTCTTTTACCCTTATATGCAGCCCTCCACATACTGAAGGATCAGACAGTACTAAATTCATCTGTGTGGGTGTCACACAGCACTTTTTCAGTAGAGTTCACTGTTTTATTGTGAAGAACAATTTGCCCAAGGATGTGACTCTTAATTAGGTGCATTACACAGACCAAAAAGAGAGCTTCATTCTTTCTTACTCCAGAGGGTCTAAAACCAGGCAAATCTGGGTGGAGAAGTAAGATGGCATTAAGCATAGCAGAGAGCAAATGCTAGTAACTCATCACCAGGAAGCTTTACAAAGCCTTTCTCTTCTTCCTTTCTTGTTTTCTGGTGATTTAAACTCTTGGATTACGGACATTTTCATTTTATAATAGGATTTGACTATTTGGCTGTGGTTAAAGTTCATAAATTTCCTCTAGGCAAAATACATTTTAATATATTATCTTTCATTCATGCTTCATTATGAAGAATGGATCCAAGGATTTACCATACAGATTTTTATTTATTTCTCTCATTCCACCTTGAAAATAACCACTAGGGAGATTGTGGGCGCTGGGTGTTGTGGCTTCATTTTGAAGAAATTTGCATATAGTGTGAGGGATGCTACAGTGCTGGAGCAGACTCAGCTGCAGAGTGATGTGGTTTTGTCTATGTTTTAAGACATTTCTGAATGCTAGGCAGAGAGTGGATGTAGAGAGACTTGAGTGAAAGAATACCTGGCAGCAGTGATTTCAGTAGAGTAAAGGAGTCAGAGCATTTTGGAATTCAACAGGGACTTAGAGACAGTATTTCTAATTCTATAGATCTTACAGTGTTTGTAGGAATCAGTGAATCATATTTCTTAATAATCATATAAGAAACAGTTTTGACAACAGCCTCTAAAATCAGACTTTCTGGGTTTAGGTCATTGTGATTCCCACCAAATAAAACAATTGAAAATGAGTATTAATTACAAGCTAATTGAAATAAATATGATAAAGGAAAGAAGAAAAAAGATAACCATTACCTACGAGATCCCACGTAAGTATCCCAGTGAGCTCTACTCAATCATTTCTGCACCTGAAGACAGGGGAGAGTCCTCAGCAGGCTCCAAGTGAGTCTGTTTCTTGAGGGCTCCAGAGATGAGTCCAGGAGCACAAGGAAAACCAGCTAGTAAACAAGTGTCCCCCCAGCTGTGCAGACAAGACCCCATGTTCTCAACTCTACCACCAACTTCTTTACTGATCCCACATTGAATCTATGGCATTTTTTTATGGCAGAGAAGCATTCCAGGGCTTGGAAAACCTGAGGCATGAGTTGCGCTGGGGTGATTTGCATGGGTCTGCAGCTCAGCTCATATTATAATCAGTGTGGCAACAAAGGTTATCAACGAAGTTTTACATCAGACCAAAGGTGCCTCTATGAGGGCACAGGTGGGCAATAAAGCAAGCAATCACACCCAGATAGGATAGGAACTGGAACAGATCGGAAAAGGAGAACAACGGAGAAGCTCTAACAGAAACTGGGACCCTGAGACCATAGTCATATCACTTACTGCTGTAACTTAAATGCTTGGCATGTGTATAGGAAACACTTGATAAATATAAAATAATGAAATGAATGAATTACTGGAGGTTAATAAGGTTTTCCAACTAGTAAAAATATAATTATTGCCATAAAATTATACTATTCATACATTATCAAACAAGATGAAGAAACTAAGAGAATTCACTCATCGGCTTACGCAAGAATGGACATAGTCTCCAACAAGGTTAAAATCAACTGTCTTTGTCCGGTTTGCTATCTTATTTTCCTGATGTGGAGTTAGGTTATCTGGTGCCTGCTTCTAATGTTCAATGAGTGTATGCCTTGGTGAGTAGAGCAAACGTGGTACAGAAATTTGATGAAGAAGGCATGCTGAGAAAGTCAAATTGGCACTGTATTCTCTAATGAGGAGATGATGAGTTTCTTTAGATGAGGGCAACTTTTGTAGAGACAAGAAAGGAATAATTGGCAGGCAGGAAAGTGTAACTGGCAAAGTCTCAAGGAGTGGAAGGAAAGCTTTGATTATGAAGTAAAACCTCATCTATGTCTACCAGACTTGATTTATGTATATAAAAAATAGTAGTGTTCCCACCTTTGCTGGGGTAGAAGGAAAGCCATGCCATATTGGAATGTGTCAAGTCAGAATACCTCCTCTAAATACTCTTAGCTTTAATCATGAATGGACAAAGGGCAACATAATTGTGAAGTCCCAGGTTCAACTCATGATTCCTTTCTTTAGGAGATTAACACTATGTTTATCAAGAATCAAATAGAATGAAACCCTGTTTGATCCAAATTAATAGATCTTGCCAACTTCACTTTTTATCCAACAATTAAGATACTTCGACCTATTTTAAATAGCAAACACAATTTTGATTGCTTGACTTCTCCTAGGCCTGAGAAGTCTCTGAACAGACCTATAAATTTCAACTGGTAAAAATGCCTGGCATGATGCAGCTTCACCTTTTGCCCTTTAGGATACTACAAAGTTTAGCTAACTGTCACCACGGTGCTCTATAATTTTTCTCACAAATCATCCCTAGAAATTTGCAGGTAATACATCTTCTTAATTATTCAGATGTTTCTGGTCTTAGAAATGACGGGCTAAAGTTCTGATCCAGATGGAAATAAGGACTTCACTCAGGTCTGGCTTCATGACTTGAATGGCAGCCAAGGTAACCCTGAGATTCTGGTTGGAATTCCTGTGCAGACATTCCTGCATTTTCAGCTACAAGCCCCAGTAATTAACATCCATCTCATTTGTGTCGATCAAGAAAAAGAATTTTGAAGTATATAAAATATGCATTCCATCCCATCCAAATATTTCTAGAAAGGTCTAGAAAGATCTTTTCATAGAAGTTTCAATTATAAAAAATAATTATTAGAAAATGTTAAATGACTATTTCTCTTCCCCTCTCTCTTCCTCTGTGTCTTTCTCGGTCTCTGTCTTTCTCTCCTCCTCCACTGCCTCTGTCTCTTCCTTTCTCTATCTCTCTGACCCTCTCTCTCTGTCTCTATGCCTCTGTTTGTCTCACTCTCACTGGGTGTATCTGTGTACTTCTGAGGTTGATGGAGGCAACAGAAAATGAAAATATCAAACTAAGAGAGTAAATAAGATCCAAAAGTTGCAATAGATGTTGTGAAAGGAAAAAAAAAACTGCTCAAAATGAAAGAAAAACTGGGGTGGGGGAAAGGAGAAAAGCAGGAAGGGAAAAAGAATAAATATGCACACAAGATAGCTAAGATAACTGCCCTACTAGTTCATTGAAAGGAACAGTAAGTGCTTACATTGTTTTACCAATCTTCCATGCCTGTATCTGGTAATCTGAACAACTATTCTGAAGACAACAAAATGAAATACAATAAGCATTGTTAATTTCCTGTCATCTTGCTTCAAATTTCTATATCATTTTTATTGTTTTTTTATTTTCTTTAAAATAAAAAAAAATTTAAAAAGGAGTGCAACCTTTGAGTGCTGAGAAAAATTTCTTCACTTGCTTACAAAATGTCTTCAATAGTTAGAGAAGAGAATAACAATTTTTTTTTAATCTGTCTTAAATTATATAGATGGCAGATGGTTGATTTAAGGGAAATACAGATAATATGATTCTGGCCAAGTAAATGGATTTGTGAGAAACGGGAAATTCTGTGGAGGTCACCTCTTCGTTGTATTCACTAATGGGGTGACCACGAATATTCCTTAGCTGAGAGCAGCATTTTACAGGGGAAAAAATAGCTAAAGGAAAATGATGGGGCTAATTCTGGATAGAGGAAACTAGTCTATGGTTTGCTACAAAAATCAACTCATCCAAATTTATAGTTAGTGCATCACACACACACACACACACACACACACACAGAAGGAGTCGGAGGCCATCCAAGTACCACAAGCAGTTTGAGGGGGTGCAGGGAATAAAACTTCTTCAGAGGAAAGACAGAGGAAGTGATCTTGATAAACTTACCCAACTGTATGTTTGATCAACATTATATAAAAAATGTACGTCATATTCCTTTGTAATGTAGTAGGCTTTCCATTTTGGTAAATTCCACATCTGAGGGTTCAACTAACCATAGAAAGAACATATTTGAAGAAAAATTATGCTGCTATGGAACATGTATAGAAATTTTTATTTCCTGTCATCAGTCCTTAAGGGAGTATAACAACAATTTACATAACATTTGTACTGCATGACATATTACAAATAATCCAGAGATGATATAAAGTATAGAGAAGGATTGTGTAGTTCATCCACAAAACTACGCCATTTCATATAACAGACTTGTTTGTCTGGGAATTTGGGTCCTGCTGTCAATCCCTAGTGAATCACAAGGGAGCATGCAGCTATCATAACTACCAAATATTAGGAAAGGGACTTGTATTACACAAATTGCTCAATGACACACAGCTTCATAGTAAAGAGTGGAGCAAGAGTTCAAACCTAGGTTCCCATTCAAAACAGTGAGTTTTCAAGTTGGGAAAAGGTTCCTTATTTTTCCATAGTGCAAAGAATATTTTAAATAATATGAACAGAGACAATTTTGTTTGTGAACAATCTCTTTCAATTCACTTAGGAAACTTGTGAAGATAATTGTTTCTTTACATATTAAAGACTTTACATATTAAAACTAAATAAATTTACCAAAATTTAAATATTGTAAATCATATGCTTTTGAAGTAATTATTTATTTACCTTTTTTGTTTTGTTTTGTTTTGGTTCTAGGCACTGAACTCAAGGTCTTGCCTAAGCTAAGCAATGCTCTGCCGGTGAGGTACACGCGAAGTTCCACTAGAACATCATCCAACATTAGACTATGCAATTTACTTTTATAAATGCATACTTGAAGTGCATTGGTTTTTGTGTGTCTAGGCACAGATAAGGATATTTTCACTAAGTGTAGTGTGAAAGAGATAGCAATTCAATGATTTTGCTCCAATTCTTTACATCACTTTTGATTGTTTCTAATCTTCATGTAATTGCTCTCAAATCAGCTTTTATCAATATATTGAAAGCAG
>RJWM01045775.1:0-12639 GCA_004363535.1 Dasyprocta punctata
TGAAAGCATGTCTAATACTTTTTTATACAGTTTCTGTCTTCAGCTCTTGAAAATAAATTATAGAGTTGCTTATTATATCAGTATTTGTATCAAAAATACTCAATCTAATTACTACTTTCAAGAGCTTCCATGAGAAGCCAGGCTATTAATACTTAATGATTGGATCCTTATTATTTCATTGTAGAGGATGGACTTCCTCTTTTGCATTTACAAGCCATTAGCAAATCCAACAAAGATTTTTCTCTTAAGAATATGGCATTGGTAACTCTGGTACATAGAATCCAGACACTTTCTGAGGATGCACCCTGATCTGCCTGAATAGCTAAGGTGACAGGGCTGAGCAGTGTTTTGGCCCCTCAATCATACAATTCCATTTTTACTTTACTACCAATTTACTGTGAAATTTTGAAAAATCAGAGAAATAGAATTGGATCTTATGTAATCTTGGTCACTGAAGCAGAGACAATTCCTTTTTGATGCAGAGTTTCATGGAAGATGGTGTTTATTGCAGTTGCTTTGGTATCCTGTGAATTCCTGTGCATTGGCTATTTAAATTAGAGGAGTTGCAATGAATGAGGTCATCTTTCAAAATCTGTTTTCATTAAATGTTATGTTTGTTATTTGTGCTTTCTCTTATAACTGGTTGTATATAATTGGGTCTCAGTAAGAGATGAATAAAGAAATGAGAGAGGCCTAACATAAAAAGAATAAAAGTGGTAAAGCTGAGGAAATGATATAAAGCACAGACTAGAGAATTGGAAGCAAATTCATCAGATAAATTCAATCACAGCAGCTCTTAGTCTTTGATTCACCACTGTTTTCACACAACCTTGGATTATTCTTATAGCCATTGATCCCTTAGTAAGAAATCATCCAAACTGGTACCATGGTTTGCAAATGTAGCGTGAACTGAATTCTTTTCATTAGTTGAGGAAATCTGATCACATGCAAAATTCCACCATCAGTGGAATCCCATTATAATCTATTAGAATTCATCCTTACAAGTCATAGACAGAAAACCTAAGAAAACTACTAGATGGTGAAAAAAAAAAAGCTAAGGAAAAAAAAAAGGTGGGCCAGGGGGACCAAGACAGGGTGGGGAAAGGAGAATATAGAAATAAAACTCTGGGGCCTATGGAAATGCCATAGAGATTAGAGTAATAATTATGGTATTGTCACATATCTTTAACCATTAAATAGTGTCTACTTGGCTCAAAAAAAATTGAACGATGCATTTGATATGACTTTTACAAGGTTTCAAGTCTTCCCAGTTGCTTCCTTCATTTTAAAGCCTTCCCAGTTGATTCTAACAACAAAAAATTAAGGAATATATTCAAGAGCCATTTCATGAATATGTTAATTGGAACATCTGGAAAGTAATTTATCAAGCTGTGTCCAAGAATCTTCCATAAGTGCGTTTTTTCTTTTACAATATGTTCTAGTGTGATATGGCAAGAAAAAAAGCCAAACTCCTTCCAGCTCAGAAGAATTATACATACATATGCTTGTCACTATAAACCCTCTTCCATTTTATCTCTTGTTAGTGATATTTTCAGCAAACACAGCTGGTTGAAAATGTTAAAAAATTTAATCAAATCACTTTGATTTCAGCCTCTTTTTGGAGGATGCCACATTTGCAAATTAGTTTGATATTGAATTGATTATTGTATAAACATAATAGACTAGTATAGAAGCTTATAATGAATATCATTTTAAAGTTCTAAAGAAAGAAACATAAAATTTAGCTACCTGATTTAAGTTATCATGCTTTCCATATCCTTTACATATAAAACTGATAACATTTTAAAATAGCACAAATTGTTCAATTTTAACCTAAACTACTAACAAGAATAATGATGAATTCTAAACATTTGTGTGTGTGCGAGTGTGTGAGTGTGTGTGTGTATGTGTGGTGCTGAGGATCAAACCCAGTACTAAACTTAGTACTCTACTATTGAGCCACATCCCCAGGTCAATGGAAAACATTTTTGAATGTTTACTATATGTTATCTAAACCATTCTTGAAGCAACCCTGTGAAGAATAAAATAATTATTACCACATTACATATGAGGGAATTTAGGACTAGAAAATCTAAATAACCTACCCAAGGTTACAGAGATGGTAAGTTACATAGCTAATATTCAAATACCCAATGCATTGGTGCTCAGGGTAGTATTTCTACTGCAAAGAATCAAATTCAAATTAAATGCTACTTAGAGATCATTTAATTTAGAATATATAACAAGGTCCGTGATTTATCTAAAATAAGCAAGTGTTAGCAGCCTTTAATATTTACTTTGGATTATTTCAACAAATTATTAGGTGCCTTTATTTTTCTCTTTTCACTCCAAAAGATGGTGATGAAAGTACTTTATATATATGCAGCTAGAGTAATATGCTATACCTTGCATCTTTTCATTAACAAACAGGATACCCTTTTGCAAATAAATCTTTGCATGTTTTCCTTATCATACTCTTTTCGAATTTTATTTCCCTGATGTTTTAGATAAAGTTCTTTCATTTTAACTGATTTATCATCTTCTAACATAAAACTATACATTAAGTATTTTTTATATTGGTGAACATTTGGTTTCTTCCTGTTTTTTCTTTTACTAACAATGTGCGATAATGAACATGCTGAGAACTTTTTCTAGGTTACAAACCTAGAAATGAAGTTATTGAGTAAGAAATTATGGCCCTTTTCAACTTAACAAGATACTGCTTGATTGCTGTAAGTAGCTATGATAGCTGTGAGTATGTTTTTGAGAATTCTACAGCAACTGTATCTCAACAACATTTAACACTCTTGAACATTTGGTTTTTAATACCCCTAGGGTCAATTCATACATAAGACACATATGTGACCTCAAAATACGATAAAGGAAACTTACAAGTTAGCAGAGGAAAAAAAACAACTACTCCAGAAATTATACTGGGACTGTTTGCTTTGCCAAAAGACAGAAAATATGTGTTTCTTTCTCATACTGTTCATTTTTTTTATACTGACCTATATTTACAACCTTTCTAATATATCAAATTATAATAGTTCCCTATGTGGTCTCTTACTGTTTATTTATAGATAAGCATATTGTCTTCAAATTATGATAGTTTATTTCTTCTTTTACAGTAATGTCTTTATCTTGGTCTCTTTCTTGACACTGATATGGAGACTCTGAAGTTTCACATTAAATATTATATTTCTCTTTATTTGTTTATTTAGGGGTTGCTTTAAAGAATCTTAGAAAAGATTAGTGTTATTAGTCTTTTTCCATGTGAGTTTTCTGAAGTTTTACATTAAGTTTAAGTTTGCTTGTTTTTGTTTTTATTTGGCCAAATAAATTGTCTTTCTGTTTTTAGTTTACCAAGAGTTTTTCCTGGTTCAGATACCAAATTTTATAGTTGATTTTTGCATTGTGTTAGCTTCCCAATCACTGGAATAAAATACCTGACACGTGTAACTTAAAGGACAAGAGGTTTATTTTGGCTCACAGGTTCAGTATGTTTAGTCCATGGTCAACAATTCCAAAGCAGAAACAGCACAGTGGAGGGGAAACTGCTCGTGCCACAGCAGCCAGAAAGCAGAGACAAAAGGAAAGAGAGCCACGAACAAGAATAAGCCCTTCTAGATAATACCACCAGTGACCTACCTATCTCCAGCCCCTATCTCCCGACAGCATATTCAGCTACTGAACTCCACTAATGAGTATAGCACCCATGATCCAATTATATTCAAAAACACATGAGATTTGGGGGGGAGGATTTTGAATCTAAACCATAACATGCATTAACTGATATACATTCTTCCTTGGGTATACTGATCCAATAGGAACTACCTGTATAGGATTACATCCTGTAATCCTATAGTGTATTTTTTGTAAAGTGCTGAATTACTTATAATTTAGTCAGATATTTTATGTTTATAAATATAAGTGAGTTAACCTTGTAAATTTCTTATTCTATTGACCTTATCTTCAATAAATATTGAAAATCTGATCAATTCCCATATTTCTACTACTAATATTTGATCTTCTTATCTTACATCCCTTGGTTATTTCAGCAGCTAATTAATAATGGTCCTTTGTCTCCCGTTGCTCTCCTGAGTCTTTTCTAAACACAGAAACCAGAATGCTCCTGGTCCTACCTCTACAAATTCTCCGAAGTCTTATGTTTGCCTTAGTAAAAGCCAAATTCCATACAATCCCCAACAAAGTCTTAACATCCTTCAACTCTTACTGCATTTCTCACTTTATCTACTATGCTTCTTTTTCTGATCTGACTTCACAGCAGTGGAATTGTAGTTACACAGTACGGCAGGCACACGCCCTTCACCAGGACTTTACATTTTCTGATTCTTTGGGCCAATATGTGTGTAGCTAACTTCAGCTTGCTGCTTAGATACCACTTTCTCAGTGATGACCACAATGGCCACCCTACTTGACATGACACAAATACACACCTGCTTGGAATTTCTAACTCCTTTTCCATGTTCCACATTTTCTTTCTCCACACCTTTTATCACCTTCTAGCACATTTAAACTGCCTACTCATTCTGTTTGTTTATTGCTATTTTTCCTCTCCATTTAAATATTAACTCAATGAAGGCAGGAGTCTTTTTGAGTTTTGTTCATGGTTGAATTCTACACATAAAGAATAGTGCTTGACACATAGTATGTCCTCAAGAAGTAATGAGTATTTAATGTTTAGTCTTTTTAATAACTTTTGTTGTATTAGCCTCATCAACTCATTTTATTGATTTTCTCTGTTTCACTACTTTTCAATAGTCGGTGTAAGAATTACCTCCTACCACTGTTTTGGGTAAAACCATTTGGATTGATGCTTGCTTTTTAGCACAAGATTTTTGTGCCAGTGATTCTATTTTTGATATTTCAAGATAATTTGATTATTGAAGAAACTTAAATCAGTTTCTTAGGAAATTGCCTAGTATCCAATATTTTTGAGGCAGAGTGCTAAGACTATTTATCTATTGTTCTGACCTTGCACATTGACTCTGCTTATATTTTCAGGTTTGTGGTCAAGAATGATGAAATATTAAGTTCTGATTTGTGCAGGTTGTCTAATGATCATGATAAAAAGTAAATTGAAATAAAAGTTTCTGATTTAGAGCTTATAGTAAATTTTATCTCTAATTTGTAGTACATTTTGACATTTCTTGCCTTATTCATCTACCCGTTACTTACCTGTTTGTTGAACCCCTCAGTAGTAAAGTTTAGCATATAGGTCTATAAAATATAAAGCAAATTGCTGTAAATTATGGGCTTTTGTTTTCAATAACACAAAGATAAACAAACTCAAGTAGTACTATGATTCTAGCTGAAATTCTCTTAGCAATTGGCTATTGACAACAAAGAGTAACCCCTTATAAATATGTTTAGCACACATACATAGTAACTTTTAAATTCCAAGTTTAAGGTATGTCACTAAATTGTGCTTTCCAAAAGTTCTTTGGGTGCCACCCACTCGGAATGGTCATATTCCACATAACCCTGTCTTGTACTGTGTTGCAACAGTGATAGATTAGAAGAGTGATAGCAAACCTATGGTACACGTGCTGCCACGGGCTGTTTGTATCATCAAAAACTCTAAAAGGTTCGCTGTCACTGCATTAGAACAATCACTTCTGAAGAACCTGTGAAGGAATAAAGGTTTCTTTTATAAAGTACTTCCAATAATATGTTCATAGAACTTACTATATACAGAGTCAGTATTTTTTCCGAACTTCTTGTATTCTGATTGTGGGAAAACTGGATATGCTGCTTTTTTAAATAGTAAAATATGTGACTGTGGCTTCAGAAGCAAGACAGGAACTCTGACTGAAAGAGGGCAGTTGTCTAATGCCTCTGCCTCCTGTCTGTCCTCCGTGGGCCTTTGCCTGTCATGTCAGAAGAGAGACAGGTGAAGAAAGGGAGAACAGTGCTACTTCATGTAATAGACCCACTAATTTTAGTTCTCAGGAAAATGACTGTGCTGCTCTGACCCTTCTTCTCTTTGGAGAGTTATTAAATACTTATCCAGATGGCACCAAATGTTTACACAGAAGCCAAAGGTTAAGTCGGTCAACAGCAGAAGTGCCTTCGACATGCTTACTAAATGATACTTAAATGCCAGCTCCTTGCAGCCTAGATTAATTTAGCTTAAGTGAAAATCAGGCCTAGAGAGGGAGTGGCACTTTCACTCTGAGACAGCTACCTTAGATACCATAGCAACTGAGGGAAAAGCTCAGCTAGTCATTTATAAATCAAATGCCCCTCAATCAACAGACGGCCCTAATGCACCAGAGATCATATAACATTCGTAGGGGAAGTCTTGCCATAATCTCTTTTCTGTTGGTATGTACAAGACTCAAAGACAACGTTCACCTAGTAACATGGTTCCTTCTTCCCTCTCTCTTATCTACTTATTCATTTAGTTGATATTGTTCTAAGGAGGGGGACATAGAAATAGACAATTCTCACTGTTGTTGCCTTCGTGGGACCTATTTGCTTTAAACAATCAGTGTGTAAAGGTGGTCATTTTTAAACTGACCATTTGTCATTAGTACATAAATAGTCTGTATATCCTTGTACCACTGTGGTTATGTTGATACCACACACAAATATGTGGCTATTTGACAGAAAATCATTTTACTACAATTTTATGTTGTAACGTAGTTATTTATTTTAAATGCATTTGAGTCACAAGCTCAATTACTAAAATTCTTAAGGAGCTCTAACCGTCTCTTTCTTGGCAAATGAAATAGCAAGGTTCTTGTTATATCCCCAAAGAGTATAACTCTTCTTTTTGCTCCATGCAAATATATGTTTTACAGCATATAGGCATAAAAGGTATTTATTCATGTATGTACTACACTGTAACAATTAACAGGTAATTCATTCTAATACTATTTGAAAGTTTTAATGTCAAAGTCTGAGTTCTGTGAGGTGCCTAAATTTAATCAATATTATCATTCCTTAAAAAGTGGCATAATTCATATTTAATTCATTCTTAACTCTTTAAAGTCAGGAATTCATTTCAATATTGAGATTTTTTAGGTACTTGAAATTAGATAGTTGAAAATAATAAGGTAGTTGAAAAGAGGTAGTTGAAATACTTTTGAAAAATCAACCTTCTTTTTATTTGTGGGGAAAAGACTTATGTAAGTGAATGAGTTGGTTAAAATAGAAGCTTTTTCTTTAATATAGGGCTATTTTTATCTACTGTACTGAAATATAGCAAGTTGATGCTTAAGGCCTTAGAAAGATTTATGTTTTAGCCTCAGAAGATTTATGTTTCAGAAAATCTTACAGTCACTTCATTTGATATGAAGATGATTTATGTATCTTTCATTAGATGAATGCTTTGAAAATAGCTCCTTCTCTTCTGTTTATCATTTTGCTTCTGTTTCAAAAGACATTTCAAATAATTTTCTTCAAATATTTAAATTATGCATTTTAAGTCTCAACAGTAAACTTTCTTTTCTAAAAGTGAGATGCATCAACAGTTTGGGACTTTTATGAAAGTGTCATTGTAATCTCACATTGAAATATTCAGTAATCTAAAAAAATAAATGAAAATTTATTTCAAATGTCATTAGAAAATTATAAAGTAGACAGATTTCTTTTAAAATTATATACAACAAAACATGTATTTTTAAATCATAAATCTGCTTTGAAGTTAGTTTAATTCTATTCCACTTAAGCATGTAAAAAAATCTTTGTAGCAGATCCTTACGTTAATATATAAGTTGGAACTTAAAAATGATTAATCTCTAAAACTGATTAGGGTTCTACTCATTCCTATTAACTCATTTTAACAAACCCGAGCAGTATGGTTTAGGAGTCAGGCTGACCCAGGATCCAGACTGAATGTGCTGGCCTGGACATGTTAATTGACCTTTCTTTGTCTCGGTTTTGTTATCTATAAATTAAGACAATCATGTTGTCGATTGCATAGTTTTGCAGTGATGATTAAATGAGTTAGACACATAAAGATTCCAGAACAATGCCTCGTTCTCAGTGAACACTCACCTTTGTCTGTGGTTGTTGCTGTAGGGATGCTACTGTAAATGACAAAAGTGTCTGCAGGAGTGCTTGTAAAGGCCTTTCTGAAGGAATTACTGGGAAATGTTTAAAGAGAACTTTTACAAAATCATAGCGTCTTTGTGGCTAGAATTATTTTACTTTAAGAAAGCTGCCAAATGTAAGATGAATTCTGGAATTCTAGTTACCTGTTTTCTACATCAGTGTAGCTTGCCCAGGGAAGGAGCATCGTTCACCTTATTCCCACCTGCATCCCCAGAGACTAGAAGGACCTGATACAGTACAGGTGTACAATAAGTATGTCTTAGTCAGAGGTAGAGGAAACGAATATTTCTCACTGGCAAACATAGTATTAAAGTAAGAGATCATCAAACCTTTCAGTGAAAATATCCACGGAAAAATATGAAATCACTGACTTGAACATCACAATAAGAACCAGATCCCCCTTTTGTAGCTACCAATGTTAATTTAGGATTGGTAGTCACATCTGTATTTACAACTTTCGGCAGTGACGATTCCTATGTCACTTCATGTTTAATCAATTTGAAATTCTCATTGTTTGTGGGCAACTGGAATTATCCCCTTAATTAAAGAATCTCATCCCCTGTTCAGTATTCTGCAGATACAAACAAAAGCTTAATATTGTTTAAACCACTAATAAAGCCATTTTTTGAAATTAAAGATTAAAGAAACATCAGATGTAAGTAAGGTCAATGGATTCTATCATGAAATGTGCAACTATTTTTTATTTACTTGATTGTACCTTAAGCATGTAACTTACTAACATTTTTTAAATTTTTTTATTTTAAAGATAGTAAAATACAACAGAACATAACAGAACAAAGTCAATTAAAATAAAGCAGTGGAACTGATACAGAACTTCAAAGATCGATAATGTGGGTACAATAGCTACTATAGTATATCTTGTTATCTTCAGACTAGCTGATCATTCCAACAGGTGTAGTAAAATTGAACCAAAAAACAAAACAGAATAAAACCAATAAAAACAGAATGTAAAATAAAGCAAAATAATAATAATAATAATAATAATGATCAGAGTAAAGCAAAACGGTGAGAACCATATTGGGCCTCGAAGGCAAGACAGAAGAGAGTCCCCCATATTTGCCACATTGCCTACTGTCATCTTCCAGTGAGATGCTCAGGCTGCCGATCAGAGGCCTACAAAACCTACGAAAAAATACCAACATTTAGTTGCTCAATGTTCCCCAGTTGCTATCAATTTACCCAGACCTCAGAACCAGCAGGTTGCTTACCAGGGGCAGGGGATACGACGCCCTTGATTTCAAGCCCGCGCACCGGTGCTGTGCCGGCCCAGCGGGTTGTGGCCCACACGGGCCCATTCTGGTTCTCCTCCGGGTCAGTGCAGGGCCCAGGCCCCGGAAGGTGGATCAGTTCTCTCTTGATGTGAGCCGGCGCCATGCAGGCCCAGCAGGTTGTGGCCCAAGGGGGCCCATTCTCCTTACTAACATTTATAGGTCAAATGGAACAATTTAAAGGTCATTTTCAAGTCAGATATTCCCTTATTTCCTTGTTTACCTTTGCTCAGGAATTTCAGTTTCTTTACTATGTACCACCTAATCTCTATCCATTTAATATCTTTACTTAAAACATTTGTAGCTCATCACATTATTTTTAAAGAATAGAGAGAATAAATATAAGGACTACTTTAAATAAGTTTAGTAGATCGCAGTATAGAGACAAGACTCCCAGAATCTGTGAAAGACATGAGACTTCAGCCTACTTAAAAGGTAACAGTGTTGTCTGCCACATGCGTCCTGCTTCATGCATGCTGGCAGAAGACCCAGGACCTCTGGGTCAGAGAGGAAGGTGTTAATACTCGGGCCAGCAAGCATTCTGCTCCCCATTGCAGTGGTTGCTCTTGTCCCAAGTTCCAGGAAGCCAGGCAGCCATGAAGCTTTTGCGTGGGCAGTGAGTTCGCATCTCAGATGAATGACTTCACTTGCCTTTTTGCCTACAGGGAGACGGAACCTTTAATACCTTAACTGGGAAGCAAACCTACCATTTACCTTGCTATATCATCTTTACAAGAAATTTCTGGGATGGGAGCATAGTATAATGGTACAATCTCTTGGCAAAAGTGTGAGGGTCTAGATTCAATCCCTAGCATGGCCAAAAAGGTAATAAAAAGTATACTCAAAAATGAAGGCAATTACTAGCTCCCTCACAAGACATGCAGAAGCAGGAAAGCAGGCAGAAGACCTTGTGTACCCAGTTGACAAGTTCTCCTATGAGAATACCATTCCATCATTGGCTCTGATGAATCTTACCAACAGAGGCTGGAACCAGAAGTATTTAGTTTGTCTCATATATAGAATGATTCAGTTCACTAACACTTCTGTTCATGAACAATTCCATTTGCAAATGGAAGCATTTGGCAGAATTTTGATTCTGTTCATGAAGTCTGTGTAGGATGAGGAACATGACTGTGGCCATCCTCCATGCATGGACATGGCCATCTTTCCCAGAATCATGGAACCAAGGTACCACTGTACCATGTAATTGAGACTATCATTAACAGGACTGATCAGGTTGGTACGGACAACCTTGCCTCCCAGGGTTCCAGGCTCAACCAGCTAAGCATCTTTACTTATTGTGGAAAATTATCTTTACTTATTGTGGAAAACCAGATGATTTTCTCCTTATATTTTATACTTTCCTTTCTCCTTGACTGAGGCATTAATCCACAAACATCAACAAGAACAAGGGCATAGTTTATAAAGCTTACAAAGATTCACTCCATTCCCATCATTGACCCATGGGTGCTTATGCACACTGTGCAAGTAGTATGTTAAACCAAGGAACTATATCTTACCTAGGACCATGTTAAGACAACAAGAGCATCCACGAGGCCGAGCCAGGATTAAGTTTTAATCTTCCAGGTCTCTTTTTGGCTAGGCCTCCACCTGAGTGATAAAAAAGTAGAACATAGGTGAGTGACTTTCCTTAGTCACAGATAAATAGAAATGCAAGAGACAAAGAAGTATGGCCAATAACCAGTTCTTGTGCTTTCCATCTGTTTTCTTTTTTAAACAAAAATCACAAATAGTTGTTCTTTTATTTGCTACACCATCGTTCTTCTGACTCATTTGCCTTCTTTTCAGCTCTAAGCCTTGAATACTTTTCTTCGGGCACTTTGCTATTCTTATTTTACTTTAGGTTATAGTGTTAATTAGTTATTGCCTGCAAGATGTCATCCAGTTTCACAACTATGTCTTAGTTTCTTAATGCAGTATATACTGGAAAGTTTAATATCTTCAGTTATCAAAAATGTCAAGGTCATCCCATGTCTTAAATCTTATGCTATCAACCTGAATTCCCATTCACAAGTTAAAATGAAGCATATTCACATATATCTTCTGCTCCAAAGAGTTCCTACAAAGCAGAAGTAGAGCAGGATTTTAACATCAGATATATTTGTGTTAGGCATTCAGTTTCCTCTTTTTTTGGTAGTGTTATTGTTAAGGAATTTTTTTTCTCATCTGTGAAAAGGAATAATTCTATTTCTTAGAGTTGCTAAAATTGAATAAGATCATATATGTAAAGTGACGGGCGGAATTCCTGACCCACAAGCAAGTATTCAATAAATGTCAATTCTCTGATTAATTTTCTATTATGAATGTGTGCAAGTCATCAAAGGATTTATTGAAATGATGATAAAGTCTTGTAGTACTCCTACTTTTTGGTTTTGGGCAAACATGAGACACTATACGTTGCTTGTATTATTCTTTCCTTCACTATTGTTTGCTTGTTACAGCTCTTTGATGTCGTTTGACAATATATTGACTCTCAAGTTATTTTATTGACTAGATACACTAGTTACTTCTTCCCAGAAATTTGAAAATAATGTTCTAATTGCTTCATTTCATTGAAATATTAAGAAAACACTAATCATAATTTACTTTCACACCAACTTTCAAGTAGTTGATTGGTAGAATGAAAATAGGGTAGCTTGTCCTTGGCTTTGATAGCTTCACACTCTGATTATTTGGAGAGCATGACCAACACATGTTCCAAGCTAATTAACTGAAAAGTGACAGTGGAATGTCCGGGTGGTTTCCATGACATGTCAGAACCAACCTCTTTTATGCTGTTGCCCTGAGTTGGTATCACACTGACCCAGACTTAACTTACGCAGTCTGAAAAATAGATGGAATTATGCAGCTTGATAGTTTAACCCTGCTTCTAAAAGGTTGTGCTCAAAGAAGTACAGTATTTGTATATGGGTTGATTTGTCCATTCAACTTCAGTATAATTTCCACAGAAATAAAATTAACTCTCAGCTGTGCACATGTCTCAGTAACATTTTCAGGGCTAAATCCTTTTTGTTAACACAAAAGCTAGCAGCCCACATTTTCCTATCTAACATTCATAAAAAGAAAATAAATAATGCAGCTATTTTTTTATTAGTACACAAATTATCAAAAAAATCACTATATAATTCATTTTTAATTGATAAAGACTTGCCACTGATTTTGTGAATTAAAAATTAACTAAATATTTAGGATGCCACCCTGGCATTTTTCTTTAATGTATATAGCATTGACAAGGTTTATTCAATCT
>RJWM01045776.1:0-12639 GCA_004363535.1 Dasyprocta punctata
CTTGGCTTAAAATCCACTCTGTCTACACATAAAATAGCTATCACTGTTTTTTTTCCCAAGTTCTTTTCACATGAAATACTGTTTTCCAACCTTTGACTTTCCATCTATGAATTTTTATTTAATTAAGGATGTTGGTTTCATGCAGTATATTGCTAAAACTTGATTCTTGATCCATTCTGCCAAGTTCTTTTAATTGCTGGATTAAGACCATTTACATCGATGATTATAACTGATATATATTGCCTTATCCTTGTCATGTTATTTTCCTACTGTTCCCTCCATGCCATTTAATCATTTCCCTTGCCTGGTAGATTCATTCTGTTGGGGTTCTTGGAATTGTAGTCTTTGTTATTTCTTTCTAGAATATCCTTCAGAATACTTTGGTGTGCTGGTTTGGTGTTCATGATTTTCTTCAGGTGTTCTTTGTTAGGGAAATATCTTATTTCTCCAATTTTGAAGAATAGTTTTGCAGTGTACATCAATCTAGGCTATAGGTCATTTTCTTTTAGAGCTTGAAATACTTCATTCCAGTCTTTCCTTGACTAGAGGGTTTGTGTGAAGTCTGCTGTGTTTCTTATGGGCTTTCCTTTATAGATGATTTGTTTATCTAAAAACTTTTTGTTTTGTTTTTGTACCAGGAACCAAACACAGGACCTTGTGCTTGCCACTATCTAAAAGCTTTTAATATTCTTTTCTTGTGTTGAATTTCTGGAATCTTGACTATTATAGGCTTTGGTGTAGTTTGGTCTTGACTAATTGGAGTTCTACATGCCTCACTTATCTACAAGTCAAATTCTTTTTCTATGTTTGGGAAGTTTTATAGCATTACTTCTGTGAAAAGGTTTTTATGTTACTTGTGCTATTGCCTACTTTTTTTGTGGATTCTGATCAATCTTATATTATTTTTCTCTGATCAATCATATTATTTTTCTCACTGAGCAGCTACTGGATTGATTTCTCATGGTCCCTTTCTATTTTTAGGAAAATTTTCTTTTTATGATTTCTAACTATAATTTGATATTCTGTACTTACATTAGCTCATTCTGCTACATTTATTTTCAAATGCAATTTTTAATCTCCTAGGTATCTGAATCTGTTTCATGGACTATTGCTTTACTACATTGGGTATTCATGGGTCCCATCATTTTCCTAAGCAAATTTTTTCTTTATCCTTATTTGGTCTAGAGTCACTAACCGTGTCTTTCACTATGGTTATCAACTCTGTAGTTTTCTGAGAAAATATTTCTAATTTGACTTTTTCTAGAGTCTCACTCATCTGCTTTGTTACGTTTACTGTTACCATTTCAGAAAGTCCAGACGTGTGGGTTACAAATTGTTCTATGTCATTGCCCCCTGGGTTTCCCTTTGGTGAGCTGGAAGTCTGGGGTTGCATTTTGTTTCCATGTCTTCTTACTTCCTTTTTCTTTTTCTTTTTCTTTTTTAGTTTAATTTTTGGGTTGATGCTTATAAACTACTTGTAGTTGGTAGCTTTATTGCTAATATTGAGAATACTTAGGAAATAATTAATTGTCAGAGATGTCTTCCAGGTATATTGTCTTTTGGGTTTTGAGCCTGTTGAAAGATCCTACCTCTTCAGTTTACTGGGGATGAGAAGCTGCTACCTAGTTAGCCTCTGTTTCTTGGGACTTATATAATGCTGTTTACAACCCATAGGCAATCTCAGTTTTGGCATACCAGGAGGAATAGCTGATTAAAACAACTATGTCACCTTGGCTAAAGTGGTACAATTAGGAATAAAAGCAGAATCAAACATAGCCTAGAAAATGACAAAATGTGATAACTATTAATTTGCTACTTTTAATCATATAAACTATATTTGTGGTTACATAAAAAAATCTAAAACCTAAAATTGTATACAGTTAATATGCCCTCAATATGGTGATTTTATCCTCAGGGAAGAAAATTTAAAAGTGACAAATGGAAAAAAAATGAGAAACAGAAGAGGAAGAGATTAGAAACAAGGCTGGAGGACAAAGGAAGGTTACGTGAACTTTGGGAAACTGGTGAGGAAGACAAAAGTGAAGGAGAGAAGGAAGAAATCAAAACAAGAACAGAAAAGAACAACAACAACTAAAACTAGAAATAATGTTCACACTCAAGCAAAGAAGAACAAACTATCAAGGAAAAAAGAAAAATTTTCACTTCGGAACATGTCTCTGCTGTCATTCGTAGACATAGTGAGCAGACAAACCCTAGATCCTTGTTGATGAATCCCAGCAGCCTAGCCATGGATTTACGGTAGGGTAGTATACAATCCCAACAAGCCTGCACCATTATTTCCACTGAAGTTCAGGGTGGTCGCAGGCTGTGAGACTGGAACTCACATTGTTCAGCTTGGAACATTTCGTGTGCCTCCTGCCTGATTTAACTTGGCTGCTAGACCTCTTGCCAACTGGAATTCAGTTCTGCCTCAGTTTGACACTGAGAGGCACTGAAAGGAGCCAATCCATAGCGACTCAGATCTCCAGGCTCACTTGGCTTCTCTCCACCATGGTTACCAGTTGATCACTCAACCCTGGGGGAGCATCTGAGCCTAAATAACTCACCAGCCACGCAGGCTGCTGCATCCAGTGCTCTGCTCCACTGGTACATTTCCCCATGGTGGCCGCTGGGGTTGCCAACAGCCCCTGTGTGTTTGAAGGTTTGTGCTCCCTGCCATGCACTGAGTCAGGGCTCAGAGAGAAAGTGCTGCATGCCACCTGCTTCTGTACTGAGTTCTGTCTCTTTGCTCTCCCCATGGACTTCAACTACTTCAGATCTTTGTTGGGTCCTGTGGACCCACATCCTCCCTTCTTCTCTTCCTCACATTGTTATTTTCCAGTGTTTGAGCACCAAATCTAGTAGAGGCTATTTCTTTGCTGTTCGCCACTTCATCATCTTCCTGGAAGTACTACAATATTGAAATTGTAAGGAATTTAATTGGAAACATGCTACCAATTATCTTTCATATAACTGGATCTTTGTTATTTATTCAGAAATAGAAATCATGTAGCTTTAAAATAAGGTTTATAATTATGTATTAGAATCAATGAAACCTGAAATTCAATTCTCTTCATACCATTAACTAGAAGGTCTGTAATAAGAGTCTGGTAAAAATAGTGACTATTTCAATTAAAAAACAATAGAGTAAAAGGTACATTGCCTTTAATCTTTCCAAACTACTCTCACTCACTTTGAACACATTTATCACATTGTTGGTGCCACTTTTCCCAAGCTATTCCTGAAGTTCCCTTTCATGTCTTTAGTAGCACTGTCATCAACCTCCTAAATTAACTCAAATCATGTGCATTTTATGGTATTTGTACTTAGGGAAGAGCCATAAGTTGCAAGTGTCACCTGTGGTGGATAAGATGGATGAGGACACAGTGTAATATTTTTATGAGACTGCTGTTTCATTGCATCGTCTTGTAAAGCACATTTGCAGCATTTTTAATCATATTCTGTAAAGAAACTCACAAAAGTGAATGTTTAGAACTGCTGAGGAGAGTGGCAATAATAATAAGATATAAGTGTTCTCAAAGTTAAAGGCAGTTTTTTTTTAGGGGGCTTCATGACAATGTATCATTTAATGCAATACATTTTTAAAATGTGTATCAACTTTCTTGGTTACTTTTATTACATCACTGGGGCAAAATGCCAGACACCCAAAGTTAAGGAAGGAAAGCGTTATTTAGCACACAATTTGTAGAGATTACAGTCCATAATTAGCTGGTTCCAAGGCAGGTGGCGTGGCTGAAGCAAGGCAGCATGGCAGAGAGGCAAAAGCACCAAGAGCAAAAGCGGGGAGAACAAACCTCTTCTCTTCCCTTATATTGTATGCAGGCTGCCACCTCCCCAGAGTGGCTGTAACCCTCACACCACCTCTGTGCCCTCCTCTTGCACAGGTTGAGGATGTTTACAAAGTGAGAACCTTAGCTTCCTGCTGAGTGGCTTAAACTCTGAACTTCTCAAGCTGACACAGTGTATCAACCATTATATAAACATTTACTGTGTATTTTGATCACATCACGTATATACATCAGTTTTTTTCTGAATACTGATGATAATTGAAATTACAGCAAACTTTATGCAGGCCAATTTAAATAAATACATATATATATAAATTTGTATATACAATATTTTAAGAATGATAGAATACTGTAATCATTTTGCTGTTATGTGTACTGTTATATATAAAAGTACATGTGTCCATATGGAAACCTATTTAAGATATATGATTACCTTAAAAAGTATATATGTAAGTATATATAATATTATATATGTACATATTTTATTTGTGTATATTCTTGCACACACACATGGATGTTCTTCTTAATATATAATTGTTGAAAGAGCAACAAGAAATTTTTAGAATTAATCCTTCCTGGTGGGATGGATCTGACATATTAATACATTTGTATTAATGACAATGTTTTACTTATTTTTAATGTGGTTTTTATTGTTTATGCTTTATTATTAAAAATAATAATGATGATGTTGAAAAAGAAAGATGAAGTAAGTACCAAATGGGAATAGGCTTCTATGCAGTTCTGCTGAAAATCTCCTGAATATAGTCTCCTAGCCACAATTTGATTTGACTAGGTTATAGTGGCTTCTTGGATAAATATTGAAGAAATTGATTTTATTAATCCATTCTTTAGAACTAATATTCAGAAAAGACTTCGTTATACTATGAGGCAAATAATACACAAGGCCTCAAATATAATTATGCCTCTAACAGTTTCTTGGGCTTCAAAAACTTTTTACTTATTTTTTAGTGAACTTAGGAAGCAAGATAACTTTTATGGGTTATCAGTTGCTCACATGTAAATCAGGAACAATAAGTCAAAATTCCAAAAGGTGAAGGAGATTTTTCTATGTTCGATTGAATTTTGAAATTGTTTAAAAAAAAAAAACTGACTACACAGTTCAATTGAGCTGAGAATGTAAGTCAACAATCACAATTCTGTGTAAGTTTCTCTGAATTGCCATGCTTAACCCAAATAATTCCTTCGTACTGATATTACTTAGAATAAACATGAATGTCTATGCATTTTCATTTTTGCTTTATTATGCTCTTAAAAAGTAAAATCTAAATTTCCAACAATATAAATTTGTGCAAAATATTTTATTTTTCATGATTAAACCAAAGTATATGCTATAAAGTTAGGTTATGTAAAGCTAGTTAAATAAATTAGTTGTAGAAATTTGCACTTTCAATAATCACTTTCAACCACTATTAAAAAACATTATTTTTATGTGTAAGGAAATCATGACTCTTTTGCAGAAGGCACATTTCCTAATGTCTTCTGCAGGATTAAAATATCTCCTGTACAATGACCCTATTTCCTGTGCTCCATACTTTAAGAGTACTCTAGAAGCAATAAATCTTTACTGTCTCATTGAGCAGAATCAGATTTGAAAGGCACAATGGCATGAGCTGATCCAGATAGAGGCGACAAACTATTGCTGAATGGACACACATAAACATTAAGGAGGATGGAATCAACATATTTGGATGTGAGATCAAAAGAAAACTACAAAAAGAAATCCTGTCCCTGTCATTCTTTAAAAGAGCAACCAAAAGAGTGTTGTACAACAATCATATTGTTTTTGAAAGGCTTTAAGAACACCAAATATTATATTCACAAGTGATATTAATTAAAGAAAAGTGAGATAAAGTTAGAGACAAATTTTTTCCATAGTTTTCTTCTTTAGTTTTATAGAGAAACATACACCAATAAATAAAATAAAACATGAATAACTTAATATCTAACTAAGAATATGATGGATGTAGTCATTTCAAAATACTTGCCTTTCATTTCTCATGCTGCAAAACTCTGCAAGCTTCAATAAGGTTGTTATGACTTTGTTTTGAGTCCTGTACTCACTGACCTGAAACAGAATAAAGATGTAGAAATGACATTCACACCTCTTAATTGGTATCATTAAGAGAATATTTTTTTATGCCAGAGGACAAGTGAGAGACCTCCTTGAGATTACTATGCACTTGGGAAAACTGAAACTGTCTTCTAATGAGAACACAAGGCTTGTAGCTCTTTAAAAGACACCAATTAGCATTTGCTATATAGTTTCAAACAGATATTTTGCTCTGGAAATATACTAAACACTCCTAGTGTCTCAGAAATAGTAAGAAAAGAGCTATGAGGAGTTAACATAGTGCAAAATAACTGAAGACATGTCAAAATAATTTGAAGGGGAAATTGAAATTTGATTTATTAATGTGTGTATGTCTGTGTATATATTTACATGCATTTGTCCTTGAGATTTGGAGAGTTGATGAGTGAAAATTCTATGATTTATTATAATACACGTCACAGTGGAAACTGCTATGTATTGTAAACTAGGCTTGAACCTAGGATGGTATAAGCCAGAAAGTCCAAGTGCTGTTTTAAGTAAGTATAATTAGAATGTGCTCTAGCAAAATGGCCTTATTATGTGTGCTTATATATTAACAAAAGATTTTGAAGTGAATTTCTATGTTTTGATAGAACATTACTACTGTGACTATTATTGTACAAGGTGACAAAAGGCCCCTTCTTGCTCCTTGGTGTGTGTGGTGGAAGTACAGGCATGTGTGTGTTAGAATCCAGAATGTGCCTTCTTAACCTCTCACTAGGATAGTTGTCATAGTAGAGGTATACACAGCGTCATTATTCATTGAGATGGTGGCCCTTGCACTGTACATGTAACTGAGAATATTTCACTCCAGGATCACAGTGTTTTTCCAAGCTATTTAAAGATAGTGTTCCATTTTAGAAGTCAGTGAAATTCTGGAGAATAAAATTCCTCTTGTCTATATTGAGTCACATTTCTAAATTTTCAACAAACAATGGTTTATTAAGTATTTTCTCTGGGTTTAATTTTTTTATTTAAAATTCAAGCACTTCAGATACATGATTAGTTGTCTTCTCCAACCTAGCAGTTTATAATCACCACCAGAATAGAATTTAAAATAGACTGCCTAAAAGAAAAATATTTAATCTGAGATTTGTTATTCTCTTAGCATTTGGAAAATCACACAAATAAATGGAGCATTCTCTATGCGTATCCTCAAATTTTCAATCCAACAAGAGATTTGATTTTATGAAGACAGAAAATAAACTATCCTATTAAGGTCAAACATTAGCTCATCAAAGTTGAATTGCTTTGCAGATACTGAACTAGCAGCCACTTAATGACAATATTATGTTGTCCTTCCCCTCTCCAATGCTATTCATATATTGCATTAAGACGAACCCTTTTAAGTCCATGGTCACTTACTGCAAAACAGAGATGTGAGGGAAATCTGCATTTAGAGAGAAGTTGTTGTCCTGATCAACATGCCATTTTAAAACTATAATAAGTACACGCAGAAAATCCTTACTTCAGATTGGCATTGCCTAGTATCAGAGAATTAAATAAACAAAAATCTGTGATCATATCAATCAATTCTACTTTGGAACAAAAGAGAATATTTTGAAACTTGTGAATTCTCTTACAGTTTAACATTCTCTGTGGTCAGATATGGCTTATTCCATCAGAGGCTTATGTAGTAAAAGGTGACTTCTTAATGTGACAGTGTTGATTGAGGTCATGACATTCTTGAGGGATTAATGTTGTTTTTGTGAAATATGCTAGGTCACTCAGGGTGGATTAGTTCCTAAGAGAGTAAGTTTCTTCAAGGCAGTGAGACTGGTACGTTTTACTCTCTTGTTTCCATGCTTGCATACGTCCATTGTGAATGAAAGCATTCCCCTTTTCATTACTTCACTATATTGTGATGTATCCCGATATAGAAGTCATACTGTTTGGACTCTTAAGAACAAGTTACTAAACTTATCTTCTTTATAAAACATCTGATCAGGCATTTTTTTGCAACAATACAAAATATAGTAATTAAAATTAAACTTCAAATTTGAAGTCAAAATTTATTCACTGTAAAATGTGAAGAATCTTTAGGGTACTGAAGGCATAATATTTTGTATGCTACAATGGGAGCTTGTACAGAGGCATAAGACATAGATCTTTGTCTCATCCATTTACTATTTTCCTAGGAGAATATATTGTATGAACTGATCATTAAATGGTATGTTGGGTATCATAATTTTGCCAAAATACCTGAAAAGAATAATTTAAAGATAAAAGATTTATTTTGGACCAAGGTTTTAGAGGTTTCAGTCCATGGTTGTTTGGACTAGTAACTCTTGGGACTACAGTGTGGCAGTATGTCATGGAGAGTTTGAACAAGCAAAAAATGCTCACTTTGTGATATCCAGAAAGCAAATAAAGAGACAGAGACAAAGCATACACTTTCAAGTCATGTCCCAATGACCTAACTCTTCCAACCAGGCCTCATCTTCCAAAGTTTCTACCGTCTCCAAATAGTGTTTCCAGCTGGGGACCATGCCTTTAGCACAGGGCCTATGGAGATCATTTCAGATCCAAAATGTAACAGAATACATTAATCATAATTCATGAGTATATACAGAGTTGTCTGGGAAAAGAAGACAGCCAATATTTCTAACTAGAGAGATAACTGAAGAAAGTGTCTCCATGTGCACACTTGTTGACTTGAGTTTCAAAGAATGAGCATGAGATAGGTAAGTGAATGTAGGCAAATGACTCCAACCATAAATTTTTTAGGTAATGTTATGTATGATGGCTATACAGAGTATGACAAATAATGGAAATTGAGGGTAGAAGACCTCAAAGGCTCTCAAACATCACTCAACGAAGTAGGACCCTCATTTTCTGAGAATAGAGTGAGTAAAGGATTTTAATTAAGAAAATGTACAATTGCACTGAAGTTTTTGTTTGTAAACTGTGCTGATAAGGGCAGTACTGGAAATAGATAAGGAACTTCAGTAGTCTTATAATGGATGGTGAGAACTAAGCCAAAATAATACAGTGTGGAAAGAATGAGTCAAAATTCAAAAAAAAAATCCATCTTAGTAGTTAAATCACCTGAGTGAATAAATAATGCTTCATAAATTGTATTAAAAGAAAATAATAGAATTCCAATTTAGATAATTCAATGTATTAGTATTAGTATCAAATATGTGTTTATTGTTGTAGTCAGCATGAATAAATCGTATCTTTCTTAACTGTAGAGCTTGCGAATCTATTGAGATAATGACCCAAGAATAACAGATAACAAATCAAAAAGTCAATTTTACTACTAGCTAAAATGCAAAATTAAACATAGAGCCATGTGAATTTGTTGATTAATACCTCTTGGATTTAGACTGAATCACTTACATATCTGGTACACTTGAACAAGAGATGTCTTCCTCTGCTTATCTTCAGTCATGTGCTTAACACACCTTCTCCACAAGTCAGTGGGATACCTAAAGAAAGAAGCTCAATGTTTGTTAAAATGCATACATACACATACTCACAAACATATACATATATACTCGTACATCATATAATGCTGTTTTAATGAATGAAGCATTGCATGTACAACAGTTGGTCCATAAGATTTCAGACAAAGTGACACTATGGTCATCTTATTTTGTATAAATATTCTCTATTTATTTAGCGCGACAGACTCATCTAACAATGAATTTCTAAGCAGATTCATTGTGAAGTATAGTAGTTTGGATCTAAAGTGTTCTCCAAAGACTATGTGACGAAGGTTTTGTCAACAGCTGAATGTTGCTATTGGCATGTGTGGTAAAAACTTACAGAGGCAGGACCCAGCTGGAGGAAGTAATTGACTGAGCATGTGCCCTGGAAGCCTACACTGGCAGCCTGGCCCCTTCTATGCTCCTTTGGTTTTTGTCTCCCAGCAATCAAGAGGTGAGCTGCTTTGATCCACCACACACCTTATCCAAAGTGAGAAGTGATAGAAGTCTAACACATTAACCAAATCATGCCTATGCACAGGCATACACACAGACATGATTTCATACAATACATGCCAAAATATTAATACACATATGCATATTTTGATACTTTTCATTTGCCTTTAGTTTTATCAGAGGATACGGAAATCATCACTAATTTGTTATGATTGCTCTGACAAATAAGTTTATTGAATGTTATATTTATAATTTAGCATATATATATACATATATAAATTTTGCCATCAGAAATCTCAAAAGAATTCTGAATAATTATTTTTTAAAGTCACTACAACCCAAAAGGTAGAATTTTCCTGAGTACTGAGTCTGCAGGTTTGTGCTCCTCAAAACTTGTAGGCTGACCCTTAATTTTCAATATGATGGCTTTAGGAAGTAGACCTTGTTGAAGTAGATTAGGTCTACTTCTCTTCTGTAGGCAGAACATTCATGAATGGGATTAGTGCCTTAGAAAAGCGACCTAAAAGAGCTGCCTTTGTTCTTCACTGTGCAAGTACACAGCAAAAATATATAAATTCTGAGCCAAAAAATGGACCTTCACAAAGTTTCAAGGGATCAGCCCTGAACTTTCCAGTCTCCACAACAATGATAAAGAAATGCCTGTTGTCTTTAAATCGCTCACTTTACAGCACTTTGCTACAGCAGACTGAACTGACCAAGCAACTGAGTTTTATGTGGCCATATATAGGTTAGTACATTAAAAAAGTGCAATGCATTTTCATATGTTACAATGATAGCAAAACTGAAGTCTTATCTGATTAAAAATTACCTCATGTTTTTCATTGAATTGTAGCAGGCTGTTACACTACTATTTATCTTTGTACCTTTTAAATTTAAACTTGTAAGTAGGTGTTCTTGAATCCTGTGATTGAGATTGACACTTTTTACAACTAAACGAAAAGAACGAAGAATTTTACCATATCCCAGCATTACTACCTTTTCATTAAGCATTTTACACAGGACTAACCAATCTGAACTAAATTAATGGAGGTGGGTGGGAAAAATTATGAGCCGTGAGAAAATTATGGTCTATGAGATATCTTTAAATTCATGAAGCACAAATTGTCAGTGAAAGCTCCCCAGATATCTTGAAATACTGCCTGTTAATGAAGTGAATGTGAAAAAAAGAGAAATTCTTATTTTGGTTTTAATTAGGAAATGCAGTCTTTTCAGATTCTCGTAACTAGTTATGGAAATGCGTACAGATGCACACACAGAGAGATGCCTTAAACGTGACTATTTCAATTGTTGGCTTCGCATAGAGACAGAATTTCAAAATTTTAAACAAACGTTAATTTTTGTCATCTTCACATGTATGAAATATGTGAGACAGAGTTTCAAAATTTTAAATAAATCTGTTGATATTTGCTATCTTCACATATATGAAATACGTGAATCTTTAGGGTATCATCTTTTTCTTTATGTCTTTCCAAACTTTCCACTGTCCTCTCAACTCTTCCTACAATGTATTTTCTAATATTTTTCTGCCTTACTCATTCTTCTAGTTTTTCTTACTTTTGTTCTGGTTGCATTACCTATCTTTGAAAAGATATGTTCAATTCTTAAATATTGATTCCTGTGAATATGATTTAATTTGAAAATGGAGTAAATCAGTCCAAGCCTAATCTAAAGACTCGCATACTTTTAAGAAGACGATGAAAAACACAGGAAAGAAAATTCCCAATGAGATGGAGGCAGAGATTGTGATCATGATTTTGTAACTCCAGAAAATGCCTAGGAGTGCCAATAAACATCAGAAGGTGAGGAAAGATTCACCCTTAGAGTCTTCAAAGAAAATTTGACCTTCCTAATGCCTTAATTCCAGACTGCCAACTTGCAGAAATTTCACAGACTAGATTCTGTTGTTTTAAGCCACTTTATTTCAAGTATTTTATCATGGGAGACATGGAAAATAATATTCTATCAAAACAAATATTTTTGTGAATTTTTTTGCTATTTTGTTAAAGAAATTACATTGCCAAATAGATGAAGTTAGTATTACTTAAGTGGTACTTACTTTTTAAAACATAAAATTATATCCATGGTATTATACATAAATCCACCCAAATACACTGATATGTACATTCTTTTGGTTTTTTTGGTCAAGTCCAATATTGACGATGAGATGACTATTAGATGTGTATTCACCAATCTTATCTACATAAACATCAAGGATATCATATCTTAATTTTATTCTCCCTCAGTTTAGTATTCTTGAATATTATCATCCCTTAGTTTTCATCTAATAAATGCTGTAGTTTCCAGCATCTTTTCCCTCCATATGCTAAGTAGAGCACGTATTGTGGAGCGACTACTTTTCCAACTACCTTTGAAGTATGTATCTGAGTCAGCTACTTTAACTTTTGCTCCTAGGCCTATGGGAACATCTTTTTACATATGACTTTATTTTCCCTAATATTAAAAAGAATATTGTCAGAAAATGAGAAGTTCTGTCTCAGTGATAAATTCTACCTCCTTGCAGATTGCATATAATTTTAACAAATTATATGTGGCTTGAATTTTAAGCCTTGAAGACTATTTCTTTCTCACAGAAATAGACCTCTTGTTTTAAGACTGGTTTCAGATCAGGTGAGAATAGTTTCAGAGAATTGTGTCGAAGTTGACAGTACCATGACTTGCAGGCAAATAGAGAGCTGAGGTTGCGTAAGATAAACAGATGGAAGAGGCTGGGCAAAATTCTGCATATTGGGATGGTTTGTATAAAACTTTTATCTGTGCATGTGAGGCCTGGCCTGAGAGGTTTTGCCAAAAG
>RJWM01045777.1:0-12642 GCA_004363535.1 Dasyprocta punctata
TGCCCTCTGTGATCATGGGTGACCTCCTGGATTCCAGCCATATTAATGGGTTTATTCCATCACTCAACAATATATGACTGGCCTATTGTGCTTTAAACACTTTGGCAGGTGCTGGGGATCAAAGATGAATGAAGAAATTAATCGGGGGGATAAAGCTGAACAAACACTCAAAGAACACAAAAATCCGTAAAAGAAAAACAAGAGGGTTTAATTCGTGCTTCCGTCCAGGTGTATGGGGGACCACTCCCCGCCCTTCCAAAAGAAAGATTTTAAAGATTTGAGGGGGATTAGCTCTGTAATCCTCAGGTTGGGAGTCACTTTCAGTAAGATGTGACACCCATACCTAAACCTATTGTTCCCCTAATTCCCAGAGTGGGATCCTGAAATCAGCCGTCTGGTTGGCTGCCCACTCGTCAAGAGGCCCCAAGAAAGCCCGGAAACTCTTCTCCCTTGACTCAAGACACTCTGCCTAAGGCTATCAACTGTCCTTAAAGCGGTCTCAAACGACCTTAGAAGACGCGAGCCCTTTAAAAGGAGAGGAGACTGACGGGTGCGGGTTAGTGAGAACGGAGGGCGCCACAAATCCTAAGCAGAAACCTGAGCTGTAAGCCAGTCCCGCCGATCCCACCCAGCGCTCGCCACCAAGCCTGGGCTCTGCGACCAGAGCCACTGGGCTCCGCCCCCAAAGCTTGGGCTCCGATTGGTCGGAGCGATAGCAGGGCGTGGCCAACTCTTAAAGGTCCAGGAACTAAGAATAACCGGAGGAGGCGGTGGCAGCTGCGAAACCTAGAGAGGTGATGCCTCGTAGTCACGTAGGTTTCTTTTAAAACTGCGTAAAGCCCATCACTTAGTGGCCCATGGAGCCCACAACAGCCTATCCACTTTTCGGGGGCGCCTTCTCCGCCATCTTCCCCCGTGGGGCCATTGATGTAAGGTGAGAAGGCCCAGGCGCCAGTAGAGACCGACTGGGTGGGTTGCGGGAAGAACCCTGAAAACAACCAGGGTCTGCTTCGACTCTTCCCAGCGACCTCCGACCGGTCCCGGACAACCAAGAAGTTTTCTGCCATCCCAGGACCGATCAGAGCCTGATCGTGGAACTTCTGGAGCTGCAGGCCCACGTGCAGGGAGAAGCCGCTGCGCGGTGAGGAAGGGGTTGGGGCTGGCCAATGGGAAGGTCGGAGCCGAGGAGGTAGGCGGGGCCTGCGGCTGGACGGTTATCAGGAAGAGAACGCCAGGGGCAATAAACACCGTGCAAACGGAAGTGAACGGATGATGCTGGGTGGGGTGGAGGGCTAGGTGCCGAGATTCCCCTCTCTCATTCTGCTGTCCCAATCCAGGTATCATTTTGAGGACGTTGGGCAGGTGCAGGGGTCAAGGGTCCTGCAAGTGGAGTCTGTGCAGCCCCTGAATCTGGAGAGCCTGGCCTTGAGAGGCTGCTGTCAAGAAGCCTGGGTCCTCTCTGGCAAGCAGCAAGTAGCTAAGGAAAACCAGCAGGTGAGGGCCAGGGAGTGCGAGATGTCCTGGAGCATGGAGGTGGGGTAGTCTAGGGATCCAGGTAAGCGTCTTGACTCTGATTTCTTAGGTAGCAAAGGACGTGATATTGCATCAAGCCTTGCTGCGAGTGCCTCAGTACCAGACTGATCTCTTGGTCACCTTCAATCATCCCCCGTAAGGAGGAAAGAAAGGGCGGGTACCTCCTGACTGGGTCTAGGTTGGATGGCCAGAGAAGGAAGCTTGGCAGGTGGGGTCCTCCAAGGAGGCAGAAGGGGACCAGATGCTTGAGGTCACAGATACCTGAGTTCTCTGGGGAACAGGAAGTGGGAGCTTCCAAACCTCAAGCTTGGATGCTGTTCTTTCTCCCTTTGTTCCCTCACCCCCAAGCCCTGACCACAGGTCACCTCTTGGCCCTGAAAGTCTGTCACCTCCTTCCTGGAACCTGGGTGACTTTGAACAACTGGTGACCAGCCTGACCCTTCATGATCCTAACATCTTTGGTCCCCAGTAAAGATGCTGAAGCACTGCATGATGCTGCTAAGGACTTAGGGTTGCAGTTCTGGGAGGGAAAAAAAAGAGACCGAATACCTGGGTGTCCTCTTCTTCCCCATGCATAAACACAAGACATCTCTCTGCAGAAATAAACTCACTTTATAACCATTGTAACTTCTATGCCTTTGAATAATAAGACACCTGGGTTCCCCCAATTCCCTTTGGCCTTGGACGGGGAAGTTTAAAGCTGTTCATGGGAGCATTAGGGACCCAAGGCTGGCAATAAAGAAAGCAAAAATACACTTTGGAGTGAGTGGTTCAGCCCTGAGAGAGGAGTGTGAAGTGCACAAGGGTGGTGGGGATGAGAGAGCAACATCTAAGGGAGGAAGGGGAACTACTGCTTATAGTGAGGCAACCCTGAGAGAACAGATGGGGAGTGGGCTTGGTGTCCCCTTCACATTATAAGTAACATGGTCAGTAGTCACCAAGATGTAGCAGTGGAGGCCGGAGTGCTGGTGGAATGTGGGAAAGTGGCTGTTATTTAGTGTATGTGTGGTAGAGAAAGCGAAGCTGGTCCCAAAAGAAGAGGGAGAGGATGGTGTGGGGGCCGAGACGGAAGTAGGAGGCCCCTATACCCTTGTACATGCCAAAAATGCCCTCTGTCCGAGCTGTCTGCAGCAGAGCGTCCAGGATCCCCCGGTACATGAGGCCCTGGATCATGTTGGAGAGGGAGGGAGAGCACAGAAAAGGATCTCGTCAGAGCCCTTTCCCTTGCAGGCTGCATTTGAGGCTGTCCCACCTGTACCCACAATCTGCTGTCTCACCCCCGGCTTTCCCTGCCTGCCTGCACCCGGAGCATTCCCTTACCTTGCCCTGAATATCTGTGGGCTGGTTATACAGCCTCGTGCTGGCTACATCAAAGGGTGTCGTGGCCAGGACTACTGCGATGCCACTCACCATGGCAGCTGCCAGAGCTACCTTCCAGCTCTGGGGAGGAAAGATCTACAGTATAAAAGAGGAAGAACTTGGTCAGTCAGCCAATCATTCAACCCCTAGGACTGGACAGGCCATGCCCTGGGGATGCTGAGAGCTGTAAGTCCGAGAACTTTTACTCTAGCAGTTAAAACAGTGTACAACTCAGTGAAGGAGGAGGCCAGTGTGTCCTGAGGTATCCCTTATGGCAGGAAATGACAAGAGAACTGTGGGAAGAGTCCCCAAGCCCTCCTCTTGCTCCCTCACCTCTGGATGTTGGCACTGTCCCCTGAAGGTCCACCTCCATTTGCCCACCCCTCCCTCCTTCCCGGGCATGGCCTACCCGCTTCCCGGGCAGTACCTCCCACTGGCTCAAGAGGTCCTTGGTGGAGGAGAAGGTGCAGAGCTGGATGGAGGAACCAACAGCAACTCGGGGCAGGCCGCCCAGGGCCCCACGCCACAAGCCCACCAGTCCATGTTTCCGGCCAATCTCGGTTAGCGCCTGAAACATGCCCTGGTAGGGGGAAGACCATGGAGGTGGAGTATAGTCACCCCAGCGTCAGGGACTGCCACCTCCTAAACCTGTCAGGGATTGGTCCTTAGCACACTTCTTATCCAGACAACCAGTCGACTGCGGGCTCAGAACCAGCATTGGACCCCTCAGGTGCCTACAACCCCTTGCCACCCGAGAGTAGAGACACAGGACATCACTGGGGCAGGACAAATGGAGCAGGAGGAACAGCTGCAGAAGATCTGAGGAACAAACACACACGAAGGTCTGGGGGGCGGGGCCCTAGGGGCAGAGTTCACTGATGGGCCCGGCAAAGCTGTGGCCAGGGTTAGAGCTACTGGATGCAGACAGAAAGCGAGGAGGAAATGGGCAGGGATGGTTGAGCACTCCAGCAGGTCTGGGCACCTCACCTGATGGCTATACTGGTGCCCTACAGCAATTTCAGACGCCGCTTGTGCCTGTAGGTGGGTCTTCACCTGGGAAAAAAGAGAGTTTCACAGCCATGCTCCACTGGCCATCTTCCCACCATACAGACCCCTTTAGACTTCCTTTAGGGTATTAAGCAATGAATACCCTTTTAATTGGATAATTATTGTTGCTTCCACTTAGTAAATTAGTCATGAGACTCTGTCCCTTGGCTCCCGTCCCAGGGAACAGATCTAGCACTGCAAGATACCCCCCACACACATCCTCTTTCCCTTGGGTGCTGGGGGTGGGGGTAGAGAGGTTGGAGAATGGCAGTATTTCTTAAGACAGTATTTCATGTTAGGCAAGACCTAGATGCCTATCATGTCTACTCCCATTCCTGGATCACAGCTGCTACCACCTTGACCAGGCTCTGTCAAATGCCAAAATGTGCTCTTTGGCCCCCAGGACTCATCGGGGTACATGTTCAGCTGACTTTTGTTTTGTTTTGTTTTGTTTTGAGACAGGATCTCGCTATGCAGTTCAGGCTGGCCTTGAGCTCACTTTGTAGCCCAGGCTGGTCTCAAACTCATAATGATCCTCCTGCCTCAGCCTCCTGAGTGCTCGGATTACAGGTATGCGCCACCATGCCCAGCTTGTTCAGCTGATGTTTGTTTGTTTGTTTGGTACTGGGTATCCAACTCACGACCTTGCACTTGCCAGGCAGGCGCTTATGCTGCTGAGCTAAATCCCCAGTATGTTCAGCTGATTTTGAAGTGACTTTTTTTTTTTTTTTTTTTTGAGATGATCTAAAGTGATCCTCCCACCTCAGCTCCTGTAGTTGGGATTACAGGTGTGTGCCACCATTATATCTGGCTTAAACTGACTTTGAAAAGGCCCTGAAACTCACAATTTGGGAGCAAGACCAGTTTGCCTCACCTACAGAACTCTGCTCTTATTCACACTAAGCAGGGCCTAGTTCCAGCAATAAGCAGCTGTTCAACCTTCACCTACTTACTTCACCTCTCTGGGCTTTGGGCTCCCAAAGCTTCACTTATATCTGATAATTCAAAGGAGCAGACAGTGCAATTGTAATTATGCAGTCCTAGGGCCTTCCTGATCTCCACACCTGCTGATGAATGGTACTCAAATTCCTCATCCTCACCTAATCAAACTCAGCCTGAAAATCAGGTAATAACGACAAGGCAATAGCAGCAATACTATCAAATGCATACTCTGTCAGAATTTATACTAGTGCTTCACATGTGTCATCTCCCTCAATTCTCTCAATAACCACACAGAAATGGTATTCACTTATCCCCATTTTACAGATGTGGCAATTGAAGTTTAACAATGAATTAATTTTCTTTTTTGTTGTTTTTGTTTTTTGAGACAGGGTCTTACTAGGTAGTTCAGGCTGGCCTTGAACTCAGTGCTCCTCCTGCCTCAGCCTCCAGAGTGAGATTACAGGTGTGGGCTACTACACCTGGCCAAATGCGTAAATTTTATTTTATTTTATTTATTTATTTGCGGCACCGGGGATCAAACTCACAACCTTGCACCTGCCAGGCAGCTGCTTAAGCCACTGAGCCAAACTCCCAGCCCAGTTTCTTGAGGCAGGGTTGCACTATGTAGCTCAGGCCGGCCTTGCGCTTGCGTTGTAGCCCAAGCTGGCCTGGAACTCACAACCCTCCGCCTACCTCAGCCTCCCAAGTGCTGGGAAAATGCGTTAATTTTAAAAGAGAGATTTTGAGTCCCAGAAAGGCTGATTCCAAAGGCCGTAATCTTCAGCACAACAGATTGAGTCTGTTGGTTGGATATATATATATATACAGGGGAAGTCAGATGGCCCTAAATCCTGCCAATACTTTCCTAAGTCCTTCCCTGCTTGCAAGGGGACAGCACCCAGCTGCCTCTGCCCTTGTGAAGGACCAGGCTCCCGCTCTACATGACGGCTCTGTCCCGAAGGCCCCAGGCAAGACCCTTCTTCTTACCATGTAGATGGGGCTTCCCAAATAGGCTCCCATGACCCCAGCCAGGCCACCAGCCGCGGCACTGCGGACAGGACTGAGGATGCCTTCTGTCGTACGCAGATAGCCACTAGAATCGACCAGCCCGTAGGTGCCCAGTCGGATGCCATTCATCAGGAACTGGTACAAGAGCGCAGGGGCCAGGCCCTTCTGCAGGGCAGCCAGGCCGTCCACCCTGCCTATGGTGAAGAAGGCATGGAAGACGTTTCGGTAGTGCCGCTGGTAGGTGCCCGGGGCTTGCAGTTCCCCCTGCAACTGCATCCTGGTCTTCACAACCTCTAGGGGATTGGTGAACACACAAGCCCCGCAGGCTGCCACACCACTCATCAAGAAGTCCATGGTCAGACAGCAGTAGCCTCAGAATAGGGGGTTGGAAATCAGGGCAGGACCCCAGCTTCTGCAGTCCAGACTGCAAGAAGTAGGAATTTAGAGCTCTAGAATCAAGCGTCAGGGTCAAATGTCAAGAAGTCAAGGGTGAGCTGGAATCTGGGAGTCAGGACCTGGCAAAGAGGGAAGAAAGATGAGTGCGGGCCAGTCCAGCAAGAAGGTTATGACAGGGCTGTTGGTCAAAAGATTTGAGGTCGAGGAGGAGCAGAAGTCAGGAGCTGACAGGTGGGATCCTGGGGCTGGTAGGCTACGGGGGTGCGGGGAACAGAGAGGGGAAATGAGCTGGGAGATAGAAGCCAGAGAGGCAGGAAAAAGAAACCAGCAGGGGTAGAGGATCCGGGAGAAGATCCGGCTGTGTCCCTGGGACAGCACCGACAGCTGGATCGGGAAGGCAATCGGGACTCCAGCCTGTGATGTGCGTCCCCTGCTAGCTAGCTACGCGAGCCTGACGCCCCTTCAACTGGGGTGGCTGCGAAGACCAGGCCGCCACACTCCTGTCGCTGGAGCCCGGCGCCAATCCGGACCCTGGCAGAACAGCAGCCAAGAGCCTCGGCCAATCAGCGTGGAGCCGGCTCCGCGGCCAATGGGCGGCGTCCTGGGCGATCTGCCCTCCCCTCTCCCCCGGGTATCCGCTGGCGCTGTCACCGTGGAATTAACTCTCCCCGCCCTGGCGCAGGGGCCTGAGGCGGACTGGGGCTCCAGAAGGCCCCCCCGGGGCGCGGAGGCTCTGTCACCGCCTGGGAGAAGTGTTGGTCCCCGAGTCCGTGAGCGGATGCGGAGGCTGAGCCCGGAGATAGCAGCCGAGGGAGTCTGGCTCCCTTCTTTCGCCCTCTATTCCGGGTCATCCTGGCCTGGGGTTGCCTAACTTCATCGACGCCGTGTGCAGTCGGGGTGCCGGGGTCGGGGGTGGGGTGCGGGGAGCGGAAGCTACGGCCCGCCGGGGAGAGACGACAAACCTGCTGGACCCGCCCTTTCTCCGGAGATGGAGCGAAACGCAATGAGACGTTTGTAGGTTCCAGCGCCGGGTGTGGCCGGCTGAGGGCGCCAGAGGTGGACGCCTGAAGCGCAGCCGGGGAGCCCGATCCTCCTCCTCTTAAGCGCTTTTGTTCCTCACAGCCCAGTGGAGGAGAGGGCAGGGCAGCGATTTTGATTCCCTGTATGGTTAGGCGTGGGTTACGGAGAACCCGCGGGTGGTGAGAGATCTTGGTCATCTTGTTCTTTCTCGCGATTTTGGTTGATCACGGAAGAACTTCCGAGAAAAGAGACTGGAGAAACTATCTGGGAAGGAGTGAGAGAAAAGGCTTGAAGTGTGGGATGGGATGGGTGGGGGAGCGGAGATGGTCCCTCGGACGAGAGGACCACAGGGCTCCCCTCCCTGCTGCCCGTCTGTCTGCCTTGCCGCTTACTGTCTGGATGGCTTGGACAAATTGCTTCACATCTCAGATCCCCCTTGAAAATGAAAACGATAATGTATGTTACACACCTCGGCGGAGGTGTCAGATTTATGTGGTCAGTGATCAGCTTTCTTGGAAAGTCGGAACTCCGTGCCACTTCCAGAAATGCCCCTTTCCCACCTTCCGGTGATCTCTAAGTCACTCTTCACCTTGCGCACCACCTCCAGACTCGCATCGCCTCCGGACTCACATCCTGTTATGGGGTTTTGGGGTGCTGGAGTCTCCTTCTGGAGGTGCTTTCTAGGTGCTTTCTGTTTTGAGCAAAGAATCGGCCAAGATAAGCACAAACAGCAAAATTTTACTAAAAGTAGTGTTACAGTTGAATGGGCCAATAATAGTCCAGGTTCTTGTGTACCACAAAGAGAGATTTGCTGAGTGTACGCCCAATAGTAAGTAGCTAGGTTTATTGAAGATCATAGGATCACAGCAAAAACCAGGAAAAGGGAAAGGGTTGGGGAAAGAGGGCCAATAACTCAGGCTTTTAGCATTTAAAGTTAAAGTCCAGGGTTTTAGGTTTCTTCCACTGCATCTCACTGTTGCTTAAAGTATGCAATCTCCTAGACTTTTGTTATGTTATTTTTTATTTTATTTTATTTATTTATTTTTTTTGCGGCACCGGGGATCAAACTCAGCCTCATGCCTGCCAGACAGGCTCTTAAGCCACTGAGCCAAACTCCAGGCCCTAGTTTTTTGAGGCAGGGTAGCACTATGTAGCTCAGGCCGGACTTGCGCTCATTTTGTAGACCAAGCCGGCCTCGAACTCACAACGCTTCACCTACCTCAGCCTCCCGAGTGCTGGGATCAAAGGCGTGCGCTATGTTATTTTTTAAAACCTCCCTTAGGATAATAGAGGTATGAATAACCATAGGGTGTGTTTACAGTTCAATGGAGGGCAAGGTGTGGCTCATTCAACTCCTTCGTTTCTAGTAGGGGGTTGGGAGAGAAACAGGTTCCGCAGAGCAATTTTGGGCCAAGTAAAAGTAGGAAAAGAGGAAAAAGAATTTTGAATAAAATGTAATTTTTTCAGGGTCACCTTCAGATTTTATTTTTAATGTGCAATGTTCATTTGAAAACAATTCTGTTAACAATTAGATAATGTTTCATGTCTGTATTTTTTGTCTTAAATAATTTTCGGGACTATCAAATATGCTGATGATTGTTGTTGTTTTGTTGGTTGGGGTGAAATTGTTATGTTTTGGTTTCTTGTTTTCCTTTTGTTTAAAATTAAACTAAATTAAATTAAGTTTTAAAAAAAGAAAAGAAGTACACACTACAGCATGAGGGTGGCCAGCATGGAAGAGCAAACCTAGTGGCAAAATCTCAATGTGAACTGTTCTTTTTGTATCACTCACTCCTTAGGCTGATCAAAAACCTGCTACAGTTCTTGTGAGAAGTCCATATGCAGGGCTTTGGAAACAGTTCTGCACAAATGTTCTGGAATCTTGTCACATCTTCTTTCCCGGCAGTTTTAGCTCTGTCCTACTTTCCTGTTTCAATCTTGTTCATTCATTTACCCACTTTTTTCATTTTAGCTACCAATCATTAATTTTCCAGATTCTCTCTGGGTGTTATTGGCTGCACTGGGGGCCAGGTCTAAGTCTCCATACACCAGTGTACAGCGAGATCATGGATGGAGCCATAGAATGATGAAGTAGGAGGATGATCTTCAGGGAGTTGGAGGGTTAAGTAGAGATATGGGGGCATACTTCCTTTTTTTTTTTTTGGCGGCACCAGGGGATCAAACTCACAACCACATGCCTGCCAGGCAGGCGCTTAAGCCACCAAACCAAACTCCCAGCCCTGGTTTTTTGAGGCAGGGTCACACTATGTAGCTCAGGCCTGCCTTGAGCTCAAGTTGTAGCTCAAGTCGGCCTCGAGCTCACTATGCTCCTCCTACCTCAGGCCTACTGATTTTTAACAAAGCTCAATGAGGCCTTCATCCTATCTTTTCCTACCTACAGTGACTTCTGTCCCTACATTTTCATTGGGGAATAGTTTTAGAAACCAAGACTTGGTCAATAACTCATTATTAGAGTGTCCTTGCTGGTAGACACATCTGGGTGAACAAGGAAATAGATATATGTACACTAAACTGTTACTTGGCATACACAGATATAGTCCAGGCTGTTGGGTACTTCAGGAAAGAGTTGCCAAGTGCACACCCAGTAGCAAGTGGCAAGCAGCTACGTTTTTGTTTGTTTTGTTTTTAGACAGGGTGTTGCTATTGACATAGGGGAATGAAACTCCCAGCCTACTCTATGTCTGGCGCGAGTTCGTGTTCTCTAAAATCGAGGAATGAATTTTAGGAACAACGGAGGGTAACAGCAGAATATATTTATTGAGAGAAAGAAAGCTTCTGTCTGAGGGACAGAAGGGGGCCTGAATGGGTTGCCAAAGACTCTATCTTTTCTAGGGACTTTTATAGAGTAAAACCATGAGGTTAGATGGGTCCAAGGCGGGGGAAAATGGGAACCTGCAAGGTGGGCATAAGGTGGGACATAACTATGGTCAACCAATAAGACGAATTGCTCAGGTAAAATTGATTAAATCAAGGACGAATGGGGAGGTGAGTCACATAGTAAGTGGGGGATGCTTAACAGCAGTGACTCTTCCTGTAGGGGGTTGAGATGCTGACTCCTGACTTCCTCAGGGTGGTAGAGAACTATTTGGACTGTTGACCCTTAGGATGCGGTTGTATTTATTTTGCCTTTTGTCTTGAGATCTGGCCCACAGCAGGAGGTGCCTGTCTCAGAGGTCACAAGGTATCTGAACTTCTGCACTGGCTCCTTTGAGGACCTAGCCCTGTCTGACTGCCTATACTATTTCTAACTAACTCAGCTGCCTGTAACACTATGTGTAGTTCAGGCTGCTGTTGAACTCACTATGTGGTCCAGGCCAGCCTCAAAATCCCAGCAATCCTCCTGCCTCAGCTTCCTGAGTGCTGGTGATATAGGGGAAACTCCCAACCTACTAGATGCCTGGTATGAGTTTGTGTTCTCTAAAATCGAAGAATGAATTTTAGGAACAATGGAGGTTAACAGCAGAATATTTATTGAGAGAAAGAGCGACAGAAGTGGTCCCAAGTGGGTTGCCAAGGATCCTGCCTTTTCCAGGGATTTTTATAGAACAGAACCACAAAGTGAGGTGAGTCCAAGGTGGGGAAAAATGGAAACTTACAAGGTGGGCATGAGGTGGGACAGAATTATGGTCAACCAATAAGATTACAAGTATAATTGCTCAGGTAAGATTGATTAAATCAGAATCCAATAGGAAGGTGAGTAACGTGTCAAGCAGAAACAGGGCCTTTGCCTGTAGGGGTTGGGATTAGTGGTTGACTACAGTTCTGTTCCACCTTATGCCAAACTTGCAATTTCCCATGTTTTCCCGATCTTGGACCCATCTCACCTCATGGTTTTGCTCTATAAAAGTCCCTAGAAAAGACAGTCTTTGGCAACCCACTCCAGACCCCTTCTGTCCCTCAGACAGAAGCTTTCTTTCTGATTATTGTGGGGCACTCAATCTGAAGCAGAGCAGAGAAAACGAGAGCGAGAAAGATAAGGAAGAGGCCTTTAATGCAGAGGGCACGGGAGAGCTTTAGGGGTTGGCGGGTGTAGAAGCTCTCCACCAGAACAAAGAAGTATGGTTACTTTTATCAACTTTGGTGGAGGTGGGCAAAATGACATATTAGCAGCTGATTTGAAGCAGCATCTGCCTATGTAAAACAGGAGACAAAAATTTTCTGGGGTCTGGAGGTGGAGGCTTGTGGGGTTGTGGGGTCTTGGGATTGGAGAGGGCTCAGTGCACGCCCAAAAAGGGAGCGGGAGGTTTATCTCTGGAATGAGGAGAATGTGGAGGTTACTCTTGAAGAGCTAAGTTGTTTCTCTGGGTCTAGTACCAAGTTGGGCAGATGTCATGTTACAGATAGCTAAGCCCCTATCTATCAGCAGAATCTATCACTTTCTCTCAATAAATACATTCTGCTCTTAATCTCCGTTGTTCCTAAAATTCATTCTTCAATTTTTTTTTTTTTTTTTTTTTTTTTTGGCACCAGGGCTCACACTCACAACCTCAAGCCTGCCTGGCAGGTACTTAAGCCACTGAGTCAAACTCCCAGCCCTTCATTCTTCAATTTTAGAGAACACAAACTTGTACCAGACATCTAGTAGGTTGGGAGTTTCATTCTCCTATATCACTATGAATATTTCCATACAGGGTTTGGTATGAACATGCTTTGGTGGTGGTGATTGAACGCCAGGCCTTGCACATGCTAAGTATGTGGTCTTCTACTAGCTCTACCTCTACCCTGTAGACATGCGTTTCCACATTGACTGGGTAACTGCCAGAGGTGGGTTGTGAGTCACTGCTCTGCTGGAAAATGCAGCTCCCCGTGATGGTAAACCCAGTGTCAGTAAGGACTTAAGGAAGCAGAGTTTAAAGTAAAAGAAGTCAATCTGAAGGAGAGGGATGGAAATAAGAGAGAGATTGAGGTAGGGTGGAAGAAATAAAAGTAGGTAGAAAGGAGACAAGGAAATCAAAAATTAAAAAATTGTACTTGAAAGAAAAGCTGCAGCTTCAGAACACAAGCCTGGTTTTTTCCTTCTCTCAAATCAGCAAACCTGGGCAACTTGCTTTCAGTGGCAAACAGGTCTGCCCATTCCTTTTACATGAAAATGGTCTTCTGTCCATGGAGGGCTGTCCCTTTGGGTATTTCCCAGGCCACTAAAGGTGGGCTGTCCTCTCCCGCCCTCTGAGACTGAGACTGAGACTGAGACTAAGACTATAGATTATTGAATTCTACAGATTTCTACCTCCCAAAGATGAAAGATCCCCGGATCCCAACTATATTGTGTCTCATTTCTCTGAGCATTTGCACTCCACTCTTTTTTTTTTTTTTTTT
>RJWM01045778.1:0-12639 GCA_004363535.1 Dasyprocta punctata
ATCTTTTTTTTTTTTTTGAGACAAGGTCTTGTTCTGTAACCCAGGCTGGACTTGAACTCACTGTGTCACCCTAACAAGCCTCAAACTCACAGCAGTCCTCCTGCCTCAGCCTCCTGAATGTTGGGATTACAGGCGTGCACCACCACACCTGGCTTCCTTGTTTTTGATGGTTGGATAATATGTGATATTTCATTAATGCATATGATAAACATTGGGTTGCTTCTACCTTTTTTTTTTTTTTTTTTTTTGGCGGCACCGGGGATTGAACTCACAGCCTCGCACCTGCCAGGGCAGGTGCTTAAGCCACTGAGCCAAACTCCCGGTCCTGGTTTTTTGAGGCAGGGTCGCACTACATAGCTCAGGCCAGCCTTGCGCTCGCATTGTACCCCAAGTCAGCCTCGAACTCACAACGTTCCTCCTACCTCAGCCTCTGGAGTGCTGGGATTAAAGTCGTGCGCCACCACGCCCAGCTACATTCTACTTCTTTTGACTAGTGTGAATAACGCTGCTAATCCCTTAAACTGAACTGGTTCTAAGCTTATTGGTAGTGATATATCCTATTTTCTTTTCACACACTGGTCTCATTATGTATTCTAGACTGGCCTAGATCTCGCTATGTAACCCCAGGCTGGCCTGGAATTCAGGGGTTCCTCTTGCCTCAACTTCTAGAGTGCTGGGATTACAGGTGAATCTGAAGACTCCTTACTCTTTTTTATTTTAAAGAGAAAAAAACCACAAAATTTCTAAACAGCAATTAGAGGGCAACAATGGTTAATACATTGCATACTGTTACCTTTAGTTACTCAAAGTACAAGATAGCTGCACTTAATTGTCCAAACAGTATTAGTACAAACCTATCTTTTCAGTGAACTAAGAGAAATTGTTAGTATAACTGTTATATATAGACATGTATGTATAAATATATATATATACATATATACATACATACATACATATTCATATAGTATTTCTTTCAGCTTCTCATACTAAGGAGACAATACAATGTTTACACATGTAAGTCTGATTTATTTCACTTATGAGTATGGTCTCTAGTTGCATCCATTTACCTATAAAAGTCTCTAGTTCATCTTCATGGCTGAGTAGTACTCCACTGTATAAAAATACATCTTTTTTATCCATTCTTTGACTGATGGGCATTTACATATTTTCCAAGATCTGGATATTATGAATTGTACTGCTATAAATATGAGTGCACATAAATAAATAAATGAGTGGTATGATGTTTTTAATTCTTCTAGGAAGACACCCAAATGGGTAACAGCAGGGTCAAATGGGACCTCCAATCCTAGTTTTTTGTGGAATCTCCACATTGATTTCCAGTGGTTGCACCTAGCTGCATTCCCACCAACAGTGGAGAAGGGTCCCTTTTTCCCCACAGCCCTTCCAGCATTTGTTATTGCTTGATTTCTTGATACTAGACATTCTTTCCAGGGTGAGGTGGAATGTCAGTGTTGTTGTAATTTGCATATCTTGAATGACCAGTGATGTTGAACATTTTTTCACATATTTATTTGCTGCTTGTATTTCTTCATCTGAGAGTTGTGTATTCATCTCAGATACCCATTTTTTGACTGGGTCTTTAAATCTGGGAAGACTGATATTTTTGTATTCTTCATATGTTCTCAGTAGTAACCCTTTGTCTGAGGTACAGCTAGCAAACATTTTTGCCCACATTGTGGGTAGTCTCTTTACTCTGTTGGTTTCTCTCACTGTACAAATGCTTTTCAATAGTATGAGATCCCAATTGTTGACTCTTTGTGATAGTTCCTCTGCAATCAGGGTTTTGATCATAGTCTTTGCTTACACCAATGTCTTCAAGTTTTACCTGTTCTCTCAGCAGATTTAATGTTCCTATTTTAATATTAAGATCTTTGATCCATTCTGATTTTATCTTAGTGCATGTTGAAAGATATAGGTCCAATTTTAATCTTTGGTATGTGTAGAGGCAGTTTTTCCAGCACGCTTGATTAAAAAGGCTATCTTTCTCCTAGTGAATGTGTTTGGCACCTTTGTCCAAGATAAGGTAGTTTAATGTGTCTGAAGTTGTTTCTGCTTCTTCTAATCTGTTCCATCGATCTTTGGGTCTGGGGTATTGTTGTTTTTATTGTTGTTGTTTTGCCAGTACCACACAGTTTTTATCACAGTAGCTTTATAGTATAATTTTAAGTCAGGAATTGTGATATCCTCTGTCTTGCCTTTGTTGCCTAGGATTGCCTTTGTTATTCTAGGTCTTTTCTGGCTCCTGATGAATTTTAGGATTGTTTTCTCTAATTTTGTGAGATATGCTATTGGAATTTTGATTAGGATTGCATCAAATCTGTGTAACAGTTTTGGAAGCTTGGCCACTTTCACTATATTGATTCTTCCTTCCCAGGAGCAAGGGATGTCTCTCCATTTTCTAATATCCTCTTCCATCTCCCTTTTCAGAGTACTGTAGTTTTCAAGGTAGAGGTCTTTTACATCCTTTGTTAGGTGATTCCTAGATATTTCATTTTTTGAATGCTATTGTAATAGGTGTTGTTTCCCTGATTTCTCTCTGTGAGTTTGTTATTTGTGTACAGGAATGGTATTGATTTTTGTGTATTGACTTTGCTTCTAGCTACAAATGGATCTTGTTTTAAAACCCATTTAGTCACTCTGTATCTTTTGATTGAAGTATTTAATTCATCTACATTTTTTGGTACCGGGAATCAAACTCAGGACCATGCACTTGCCAGGTAGGGGTTTGTGCCCCTGGGCTATATCCCCAACCTTAATTCATCTACATTTAAACTGCTGATATAAGGACTTACTAATATATCTGGTAATCTGAGTAACTCTTTTGAAGATAACTATGCAAAATAACAACCTTTGTTATGTTCCTACCACCTTATTTTGAAAGCCTACATTGTTATTGTTTTGATGTTTTGTTATTATGTCTTTTGTTTCCTTTCTTGTATTTTGTTTTTCCTTCTAATACAGAAAGGACGGATGTACATGTATAGGCTTATACATGCCTAAAATTTCTCCTAAAGTGTTTACAAGAATCGATTTTATTATGTGTGATGGTACGAAGAGCTATTTTGAAGAAAATGAGACATTATGATAGCCATTGCTCATTTCCTATCATCTTGTTTTGAAGTTCTATAATGCTTTTATTCTGTTTTTGATTGGTTTTGGTCTGTTTTCTATTATTTGATTTCAGTATGTGTGAGGATATGGACAGCTACTTCAAAGAGAACAAGAGACATTATGGTAGCCATTGTTGATTTCCTGCTGTCTGGTTTTGAAGGCTCGTAATGCTTTCATTCTTTTGTTTTGACTGGTTTTATACTATTTTGTTTTGTTTGAATTTATTGTGTGTGAAGGTATGGATAACTATTTCAAAAAAAAACAAGAGACATTATGGTAGCCACTGTTGATTTCCTGTTGTCTTGTTTTGAAGTCCTGTGTTGCTTGCATTGTTCTGTTCTGATCTGATCTGCTGTTTTGATTTTTTACTCTTTAAAATAAAAAAAACTGAAAAGAAAAAGAACTTACTAATGACTTTGTTTGCTCCCTTGTGCCTTTCATCCTCTCCTGCTGTCATCCTTGTGGATGGTTTGTGTAATGGTATCCTTTGATTCCTTTCTGTTATTTACTACAGTTTTTTTCTTTGTTACTCTCATGATTCTTACATAAAACACCTTGTAGTCATAGCAATCTATGCTCAGAGCTTCCTATCATTACATATAAAAATGTGTACACTTCTCCCTTGAATATTTGTCACTGCTGTAATAATTTATATCTATAATCATTAACAAAATTTGGTACTATGATTACTTTAATACCTTTTGTCTTTTAATGCTATACTAAAATTAAAAGTGAGCCGGGTGTGGGGGTGCATGCCTTTAATCCCAGCACACGGGAGGCTGAGGTAGGAGGAGCGTCGTAAATTCGAGGTCCGCTTGGGCTACACTGCGAACGCAAGGCTGGCCTGAGCTACATAGTGCGACCCTGCCTCAAAAAACCAGGGCTGGGAGTTTGGCTCAGTGGCATAAGCACCTGTCTGGCAGGCGCAAGGCTGTGAGTTTAATTCCTGGTGCTGCAAAAAATAAATAAATAAAATTAAAAGTGAGTTATATACCACTACAGCTGGGTATGCTGGCACACACCTTCATCCCAGCACTCAATTGGCTGAGGTAGGAGGATCACGATGAGTTTGAGGCCAGCCTGAACTACACAGCAAGACCCTGACTCAAAACAAAAACAAAAACAAAAACATACTACCATTACAATATTAGCATATTCTGAATTTGACTATCTACTTACATTTATCAGTGAGTTTTATACCTTTTTTATGGCTTCGTGTTGCTACTGTTCCTTCATTTCAGCTCGAAGAACTCCCTTTAGCATTTCCTATAAAGCAGGTCTCATTGTGATGAACTCCCCCAGATTTTGCTTTTTGGGGAAGTCTCTCTTTCCTCCATCTCTGAAGGAAGCTCTGTCAGGTACAGTGCTCCCAGGGCAATCCTTTCTGCACTTTGAGTGTATCATCCTCCCTCTGTGCAGGCCTGCAAGATTTCTTCAGAGAAATGCACTCACAACTGTAGCCTAACAACAGTTCTCTTATAATTGACAACTTTCCGCTCGCTGCCTTCAAAACTGTGTTCGACTTTTCACAATTTGAGCATCACATTTCTAAGTGAAGACCTCTTTATGTTCAACTATTTTGAGTTCTTTGAGCATTAGGTGATTGACTATGTTAAGGTCACCCAATCTGAAGCAGTGCAGAGAACATGAGAGCGAGAGAGAAAAGAGGACTTTAATGCGGAGGGCATGGGAGAGCTTTAGGAGCCAGGGGGTGTAGAAGCTCTCAACAAGAACAAAGGAGTGTAGTTACCTTTAGCAACTTTGGCTGGGGAAGGAGTTTGGGAGGTGGGCAGAATGACATATTAACAGCTGATTTGAAGGAGCAACTGCCTGTGTAAAGCAGAAGACAAAAAGATTTATTGGGGGCTGGGGGTGGAAGCCTGGGGAGTTGCGGAGTCTTGGGATTGGAGAGGGTTCGGTGCATGTGCAAAAAGGGATCAGGAGGTTTATCTCTGGAATGAGAAGGAGAACAGAGGTTACTTTTGGAGAGCTAAGTTGTTTCTCTGGGTCCAGTACCAAGTTGGGGGGATCTCATGTTACAGATAGCTAAGCCCCAGGCTAGCAGAACCTATCATTCCCATCTTTTTGATTTATGAGTGAACAGGGGCAGCGTTCATCTTATACTACTTCCTGCTGGAGAGGGGTGTTGTAGTGGGGGCTATTGCAGTTTTCAGGATGATGGGTTAGGCCCACATAGAAGCTGGTGCCAGGGGTCTCAGTCAGGACGAAGAGCTCTCTGGTAGTGAAGGTCTGTATCCTGGATGGAAGAAATCTTGGGGGAAAAAAAAAGTTTAAAAAGACAGGGAGCTATAAGTAGGCTACTGCTTGGAAGGGTGTGTGTGTGTGTGTGTGTGTGTGTGTGTGTTAAAGCCCCTATAGCATTATGATCTTGAGAGGTAGAAAGCTTGGGCTGGGTCAGGGTGAGGGCTGGGGCCTTTGAAAGGGCCTCTTTTAGTTTAGAAAATGAAGAGTGTATAGGAGTAGTGGGCTTGAGAGGCTCTGATAGGGAACCTATGGATGTCTTATAAAGAGGCTGGGCCAGTGTAGCAAAATTAGGAATCCAGAGACAAAAGACATTTGTTAAACCTAGAAAAGATAAAACTTGCCGTTTTGTAGTTGGTACCTGGGGATCAAGGAGACAGGCTTTGTAGTTTGGGGTTATAAAGCAAGTGGTGGGGGACAGGTGAGACCCAGGTTATTTAACCTTTTGTAAAGCTATTTGGACTTTAGTAGGGGACACCCTGTGTTTGTGATTTGAGAGAAGATTGAGAAGGGTAGTCATATGTTGTATAGTTAGAGCATAGGATGGAGAACAGAGGAGATTATCTATATATTGGAGAAGAGTGCTAGGTTTAAGATTGAGAGCTTCGAGGTCAGCAGCAAGGGCTTGGCTGAAGAAGTGTGGACTGTCCCTGAAGCCTTGAGGTAGCTGCATAGACTGGAGAGGTCTGGATTTATTCATGAAAAGGCAAAGAGATCTTGGCAATCAGGATGTAAGAGAATAGTGAAAAATGTATCTTTCAGATCTAATACAGGAAAGTGAAATGTACACGGAAGAATATGAGACAACATAGTGTAAGGGTTTGGCACCACCAGGTGAATTGGCATTACCGCAATTAATACTCTGGGATCTTGGACTAGGCGATAGGAGCCATTGGATTTGAGGACAGGAAGAATAGGGGTGTCATAAGGTGAGCAAGTGACTTAGAAACCCATTTGTTAACAAGTGGCAGATTATAGGTTTAGCCCCCACTGATGTTTAGGGGCTACTGGGTATTAGGGAACACAAGGGAAGACTGAGGGGCATTTGAGGCAAATTGGCAGCAGAATAACATGGGTGGCATGAACGGGATTGGAGGTGTCCCAGACTGTAGGGTCGACGAGGGAGGAGAGAAGGGGAGGGGGTGGCACATGAAGGTCGGGACTGGAGTATGAGAGCCATAGGGAGAGAGACAGTATAAGAGAAATTGAGCTTTTGGAGTGAATTTTTATTAAAAAGGGGTACAGGACAGGTTGGGATAAAAAGACAGTTGTGCGTAAAGAAAAAGGTTTGGAATCTGCAGGGACTAGGTCCCGTCTGGGGAGGTCGTGTACGTTGGCCATCAACTCCCACAACAGAGACTGCAGACTGGGAACACTGGCCTGAAAACTCAGGAAGGACACTATGGGCGGCCTCCATGTCAACAAGGAAAGAGAGGGTTTTACCTGAGATGTCCAGCGAGACTCGGGGCTCTGAGAGAGGTACCTCAGTGCAGGCCGTGGGCCCCGAGCCCCGTCAATCCTCTTCAGCGGTGATGCTGAGCAGATCAGTCAGTGATGAGTCCCAGGCGGCAGTGTTCTGTCCTGTGGGGGCGGGGAAGGTGATGACTCACCCACTCTCTGGAGGACAGGGCAGTCACACTGCCAGCGGCCCTCTTGGTTGCAGACGGGACCAGTTCCCAGTTGTGGCCACAGGTCAGGGCAGGCTCGTGTCCAGCGTTCTTCTTCTGCCGCACTGGAAGCATGGTGTGGAGGGGCTCAGGTTTTAGATTTATTTTCCTCTGGCCTGTGTTTTATCTTGAGTCCCAAGTACTGCTGCTGCAGCTGCTGTGGCCGGAAATTGGCCTTGGAGTTTTAGCCTGGAATGCAGCCTTTTTAAGGTCGTCCTATAATGTTGTTTTTCTCTATTATTGAAGACATGGAAAGCCATATCTAGGAGGTCTCCTTGGGGAGATTGAGGACCAAGGTCTGACTTTTTGAATTTAGTTCAAATATCTGGTGGTGTTTGGGAAATAAGATAGGAGTTTGATGTATTGTTGAGGGGACAGAGTGGAAGCAAGAATATTATAAAGATCTTTGTAGATAGGATCAAATAGTGAACTTAAGCTTTTTGATGTAATTGCATGGGTCAGCAGCTAAGGATGTTACATGCTAGAAGATATGTGAGAGATTGGAGAGGGAACAAGGGACATGAACGTGGATTAAGTTTTTTGGTACGTGTCACCTCACAAGGGGGAAGGAAAGGTCGGGGTGAGGATCACGTAAAAGGTGGTTGGGGTGGGGATAATGAAGGCAGTCAGTGGGAGGTGTTGTCAGATGGTGGCAAGTGTGAGGGGCCGCAAGATGGCAGCGAGAGGCAGGAGTGAGAGCTGGTGTGGTGTGGGAAAATAGCGACCGTGGAGGGGAGAAGCAGGAGGAAGAGAGGGGGCGGGGAGGGGAGGAGGAGAGAAGTAATGAAGGAGTACTGGGGGAGGTAGGAGATGGAGGCAAAGATGGTGGCAGAGAACAAAGGGAGCTTAATGGGGGGGGCAGACAGAAGGGATTTTGTCCGTAAGGTCAGCGGGATTGCCAGGTAAGGGTTTTAGCAGTGTGGAGCAGGCCAGAAGTATGTGGGCTGCTCCACATGCCTGAATGAGGGAAGGGGCACGCCCTGAGAGCAAGAAAGGCCTGAAGATAAGGAGCCTGACCCTCTGCCATTAAGGTAGCAAAGTTGTGTAAATCACAGAGGAAGGCGGCTGTTATCAAGCTTAAGCCATCCAGTAGTAAACTAATTTGTAACCTATGAGGTGCCTCTGAGACAACGAGTGAGCGACTGTACATTGAGAGATCAGAGGTCAGGGAGCGAGCAGTCTCAGCAGGCGCCCAGTGGAGTGTGTCTTGCAAGGCAGGAAGTAACTGCCCATTGTGATCGGATTGGAGGTGAGCCAAAGGGCTGAAGCCCGAGTCACACTCCTGGAAGGAGTCGTCACCCTTGCAGGGAGTGTGAGAGAGAGAGAGAGCCCCAACACCCAGGTCCAGCAGTCGTCACTGGTGGGATGGGTGGGGGCTGAAGGGCGAGGACGTGGTCCCGGAGGATGTGGCGGGGTATCCTGACACAGGCCTGCGATTTATGAGACAGGTACCCTGAGCAAGAGTAGGAGTCGGCTCACCTGTGAGAACCTGAGAACACCAGGCCGGTGTTGCATGGATGCTGGCTAGCGGCAGGTGCAGGAATCCTCCAGAAGAGAGAAGAGAAAGAATGAAAGAGAGAGAGGCCCTAGGGCGGAGGGTGCTCAAACTGGGGGATAAGCCCCGTCCACTTCAAGTCACAGCACCATTTGATTGACTATTTTAAGGTCACTCAATCTGAAGCAGTGCAGAGAACATGAGAGTGAGAGAGATAAAGAAGATTTTAACGCAGAGGGCAGGGGAGAGCTTTAGGAGCCAGGGGGTGTAGAAGCTCTCAACAAGAACAAAGGAGTGTAGTTACCTTTAGCAACTTTGGCTGGGGAAGGAGTTTGGGAGGTGGGCAAAATGACATATTAACAGCTGATTTGAAGGAGCAACTGCCTGTGTAAAGCAGAAGACAAAAAGATTTATTGGGGGCTGGGGGTGGAAGCCTGGGGAGTTGCGGAGTCTTGGGATTGGAGAGGGTTCGGTGCATGTGCAAAAAGGGATCAGGAGGTTTATCTCTGGAATGAGAAGGAGAACAGAGGTTACTTTTGGAGAGCTAAGTTGTTTCTCTGGGTCCAGTACCAAGTTGGGGGGAATGTCATGTTACAGATAGCTAAGCCCCAGGCTAGCAGAATCTATCATTAGGCATCTACTTATTCACATTTTTCTCTAGATTTTCTATCATTAGTTCTTCAAGCTTTCTGCTTCTTTTTCTGCTCCTTCTAGATCTCCTAAAATTGTTATGCTAGTATCCCATAAAATTCATAGAATTTCTTTACTCTTTTTCATTCTATCGGACACTAAAAATGATGAATTTAGCCAGGTGTGGTGGTGTACACCTATAACCCCAGCACTTGAGAGGCTGAGGCAGGAGGACTGCTACAAATTCAAGGCCAGCCTGGGTTACACAGTGAGTTCAGGACCAGCCTCAACAGCATAGAAAGATCTTATCGAGAGAGACAGACAGACAGACGGAGACAGACAGAGAGAGACAGTCAGTCAAGTTGTACTGTTACAAGTATTGTACCATAATTTTAAATGTGTTTGCTGCATCCTATATAGAAGAATGCAATGCAGTAAAAAGAGGGACGAATCTTTTAAGGACTTACAATAGGTTTTTTTGTTAAGTGAAAAAATGCAAGGATGCCCAACAGTGTGAAACATAAAAAGATAATCTATAATCCATGTCTGAATCAAGAAACAGAACCTGAAGCCCGGCATGGTGGTGCACACCTGTGATCCCATCACCTAGGAGGCAGAGGCAGGAGGACTGCAAGTCTGAGCCCACCCTGGGCTCCACACTGAGCTCTAGGCTGACCAGTCCAGTGGAATGAGGCCCTATCTGACACTTCCCCTGCCCTGAAGTCCTCTATTGTTTTCTTCCAGGCACATTTCCCACCGCACCCCAAAGAGGACTTTTGTGACTAGTTTTGCCTGCTTTTGTACATGATATGAACAGAATCATACAATATGCGGTGTGCCTGGCACTGCAGATTCTCTTGGGTCTGGAATCTCACACCGTATGAGATTTTATATGGATGGCTTATTCATCCATCTCCCTGTTGGTATGGAGGTCGCTCTCGCTTTGGACCTGCAAAAAATACTTCAGCTATGACTTCTATCTTCCAGAGAAAGCGTGTAAGCACTTTTGTTAACCACATTCCTAGGAGCTGGACTACGGAGTCACTGTGTGTTTCGCTTTACAAGATACTGCCATGCGGCTTTTCCGCTGAGCTCTGGTTGCTACGTGAACTTGTGTTAAAAAGACTAGCAAAGCAAACGTCTGTGGGTCACCAGTTTGTCACTTCGTGCCTCGGGCATCTGTAATGGCCAGGAAAGAGCTCTATGAGGTAAGCTGCAATTTTAGCAACTCATTCCCTTGCTTAAACTTTGCAACATGCCCCATCCTTTCAGTCATGGTCACACTCCTTGCCTTGAATGTCTGAGGTAGCACTTCCCAGGCAGAGACAACAGCTGTGGTGAAAAGGACCCGGGGCCGATGGTGCCTGGCCTGCCGGAGAAACAGTGAACAGTGAAGTAAGGTGGGTGGGTAAGGTGGACCATACCTGTAGTACCAGCTACTTAAGAGGCAGAGGCAGAAGCATCTCAAATTAGAGTCCAGCCTTAACAAGACCCTGGCCCAAATGAACAAGCAGAACAAAGATTGGGTTCATAGCTCAGTCCCAGGTCATTGGTTCAATCTTTAGCACATGGCAGCAATAACAGCAAAAGAAGGGATAAAAGGAAAGAAGCAACCTGAAACCCCGGGTCACAGCCCCAGGTCCTTTTCCAGCCTTAAAATGGGGCTTCAGGGCAGACCAAGTTTAAAGGGGCAGAGGCACTTCCCTGGCATGGGGTGGGGTGCACGTGGGTAGGTCTTCCCCCTACAAGAGGAGCTGTTGTAGGGGAGCTCAGGGAGTGGCGGGTCCGCAGGGGCTCAGTTGCTGCAGATTCAGAAAACCCACCCAGCTATTCCTCCCACAAAGGACTAATATCTAGAATACATAAAGGACACAAAGAAATCGGGCCTCCCAGATTGAAAGACTCAATCCCAACATGGGCATCTGACATGAAGAGGTGTCTCACATGAAGAAATACAAACATGAAATAAGGACATGAAAAACTGTTCGCCATCACTGGTCATTCGGGAACTACAAAGTAAAACAATGCCGAGATTCCATCTCACTCCACAAAGAATGGCTACAACCAAGAAAACAATCAGTAACAAATGCTGGAGGGGCTGTGGTGGGCGTGTAATGTGGTACAACCACCGTGCAAATCCATGTGGAGATTGCTCAAAAACTACAGGTTCCATTTGACCCAACTGTTCCTCTTGGAGGTATCTTCCTGACTTAAAAGCGTCATACCAGAGTAATATGTGCATACCCATGTTCACAGCAGCACAATTTATAATAGCTAAATCTGGGAAGCAGCCCATATGCTCATCGACAGAGGAATGAATAAAGAAAAGGCTAAGTATTTGCATACAATGGAGTACTACTCTGCTATAAAGAAGGATAAACGAGTTATTTTTAGGTAAATGGTTACACCTCATGGTTACACCTCAAGACCATCGTGAATGAAATAAATCGGACCCAGAGGTTTTAATATCCTATTGTTCCTTTTGTGTGAGAAACTCAAAGGGTAAACAAGGAGCATAATGCAGGCTTGACATCGGGAAGTAGGAAGAACAGGCTCAAACAGGAAAGGGAACAAAGGAGGGAGAAAGGGAGGGAAGGGAAACGGATTAAAAAGAGAAAGGGGGGAAAAATGGAAACAAAGCTTTTGAAAATGGGGATGGAAAGGAGACCTGCAGGGAAGGGAGGGAACTGGGGGAAGAATTAAGATATATTACGTGCAGGCACAAATTCCCCACGTTTAACTGATCATTATACGACAAATATACACTAACGTCAAAATATAAAATTCTAAAAATTTTACAAAAAGAAACACCCATTCGGCAGCCTCAACCCGAGGAAAAATCTAAACGAAGTAATTACAAGTGCAGACCACAGCGATCTCCCCGCGAAAAGACGGCGCGCATGCTCAATGGCGGCCGCGCCCAGCCCGCGCGCGCGTCCCTTCCCACGACCTCCCACCCGCGCCTGCGCACTAGGCCCCGCTTCCTTCGGGCCTGCGAAACCGCGAAACACGGTTAGCCATGCTTCCTGACTGGTGTGGGGGTAATCTGCTCCTTCGCGTGCCCGTGTTCTCTCTCCCTTCCCGGGCCACGAGCCAACCCACTAACATCCAGGTCACTCCATGCCCACAGCACTCAGGCCGGTGGTCGCCCAGGTGCATTGTGGGAGGGGAACGTACGTGGGCACGTGACGCGCTCCCGCCTATCGCCGCGCAGACCGCACTTTGCGGCTCGGCTTCAAATACATTACGGTGAAGCCCGGCCGCCTGCGGGGCCCGCCCCCTCCGCCCGGGTCTGGGGCCCCTGGCGAGACCGCGGCTGAGGTGGGGGCGCCCGGCGCGGGGGCGGGGCGGCGAGGTCGAGTGACGTCCCGCCTCACCTATTCCGGCGCGGGCTGAGGGCGCGCGCGCGGCGCGGTGGGCCCCGCAGCCAATGGGGGCGGGGGGCGGCCCGGC
>RJWM01045779.1:0-12636 GCA_004363535.1 Dasyprocta punctata
AGGAAAGCCCGAGCAGGTGGGGGTGGGACGACATTCTCCACTTCGCTACAAGGTTCGCTTCCCCTAGGGATCTCCCGGCCGAGGTAAGAATTCTTTCGTCACAGGGACGCCTGGGGACGCTTCTTTGCTTTCACGACTTCCTCTAGCCAACGTCTGCTGAGCGTCTGCAGTTCCTAGCCTGCCCACTCCTTTCTCAGGAGCCGCATTCCTTGGACCTGGCTCCTTAACATTTTGCCCGCTGGCATTCTAAGGCGGGGCTCGGCCGGGCCCCACCAACCGTCAGCCAACCCCGCCCAAGGGGGCGGGAGGTACAGGCCTCAAACGCCCCGGAAGTCACCGCCTTCCTTCGCGGGGGGAGACGCCCCCGCGCGACTCGCGGCCTGGGATTGGTGGGCAGGCGGAATGACGCATTACGTGAGGTGATGCGGCTCCTCCCCTGCGATCCTGCGCGCTGTTAGCGTGGGGCGGGGCGGAGTGTGGCCCCGGGCGGCCATTACCCGGAACTGTCTCGGGCCTTGGGTCAGGTGACCCTCGGCGGGGCTCGCGGAAGCGGGGTAGCGAGGGGAGGGAAGAGAGTGTGAGGAGCAAAAGGAAGGGAGGAGAAAGGAGAAGGGCGGAGTAGGAGGGAGGGGAAGGGGGCGGGGCGGAAACGAGTCACGTGATTCGCCATGGAGGCGGTGGCGGCGGCCGGGAGGAGCCGCCGGGGCAGAAGCCGCACTTGTTAGTGTTGGGGGAGGAGGGGGTCGGGGGACTCCGACAGCAACAGCGGGGACGCCGAGGACAGGGTGAGAGGGGGTGGGGGCAGGAGCAGGCTCCGACCCCCCAGCCGAGGGATGAGGGGAGCATGGGCGCCAAGGAGTCACGGATCGGATTCCTCAGCTACGAGGAGGCGCTGAGGAGAGGTGAGGGGGAGGGGTCTGGGCGAGCTGCCGGGGAGGCGGGCGACGGGCTACCCGGGGGGTGGGTGGCCGCTGGAGGGACAGGGGTGGAGGGCATGGGGCGCCCGAGGCGGAAAGGGAGGACGGCCGGTGCGGGGACCATTGTGGGGGCAGAAGAGAGATCGGGTGGGAAGCTGTGTTTGGAAATTGGGACCGTATGGAAGGGGGCGAAGCTTTCCCCGAGGGAGGGGTCTAAGGCGGTGACCTGGCCATATCTGTCGTCCCCGGTGGCGTTGTAATCCTGGTTGTGTCCAAGGAAGACCTCTCCCCCTTTTTCTTGGGTGGCTTCAGCCCTTTCTAGCCCCCTTCATCCTTCACTGCCATTTTCTCTTATCACTGCTTCATAAAAACCAACAACACCCTCAGCTCGTTCCTAACATCCGCGCCTGGAAGAGGGAAAGGAGGCGGCTGTAAAGCGCTCTCGGAAGTCGCTCCCTATTGGGGTGGTCTTCTGTTTTCCAGAGGCCTTTTCCAGTCTCTTAAGGGCTATGACCATCCGATCCTGCCACCTCTCACCCTTTGAGATGCTGACTTTGATAAGAACAACCTGAAATGAAGTTGTGTTTGAGGTGAGATGAGGCTGGACAGCTGGTGTTGCCACGAGACCTTGTCTTAGGTTTCATCGCCTCAGACGTTGACCAGAGGTTTTTGCTGTACTTGAGTCCCAGTTCTGATCACCCCCTCCCATAAAATGGCATTCGGAAATCAGCATTGTGATAGTGTTGTAACTCCGTTTAGAGACTGGCCGTGCTGCCAGTCCTAGCTTGCTGCTATTGGCTCTGATGCGTTAACAGCCCCAACCCCCTATCACTTACTTTGATACCGCTGTCCATGATCACTAAAGCACACACTAACTGGAAGAGTCTATTGCACAGTTTATAGCTGGCATGTGACTTAATTTTTCATGACTGGGATTTGGATGTGTGTATCTGTGTGTTCCTGTAATCCTTTTTGACGTTTAATGAATTTTCTTATAAGTGAAAAGCAGTAAGCAGATTAGATGCCAGCTAGACATTATTGTTAACAGGTTTCTAAGTTAAGAAACCAGCCATAGCAAAGGATATAAAATGAAAATTAGATTATAAGAGTAGGTATTCGAAGTGATAATTCAAGGTGAATTTTTGTTCATATATAGGAAGAAGAGGGTTAAGTGGACTATCATCTGATAATGAGATATGAAATACACCCCGAACTACAAATACATGCCTTTTATCTTTTTTTCCCTCCCTTGGAACAGTGTAATGATTGTTCTTAAGCACAGTCTCACTTGAACTTTTTCTCCTGTCTCAATATGACAAATATTCCAAATTCTTGATGTATTTCCAGCCCTAGTAGGCTAGTCATTTCCGGGGTGCTATTGAGCCTGACAGGTCTGGCCTCAATTAAGCAATAGCTTACAGGCATGAAACAGGACATCAGTCAAACTGATTTACAGCTTTAAGGTTCAGAGGTATTTCTTAAGTTTGAGGATGTGATTCCCAGTGATGTACTTGGCATTAAGAAATTCTAAAACTTTTATCCAATGTTAGCCTGCTTGATTATTTTTGTTTGTTTGTTTTTTGAGATGGGGTCTCACTGTGTAGTCTAGGCTGGGCTGGAACTTGCGATCCTCCTGCCTTAGCCTCACAAGTGCTGTGATTACAGGTGTGTGCCACAATATACAGCTATGTTTAATTTCATATCAGACTAAGATTGTACATCCTAAAATAAATTTTTTTTTGTACCAGGAATTGAACTCAGGTCCTCATGCTTGCCAGGCAGGCGTTGTGCTGCTTAACTATATCCCCTGTCCTATCTTAAAATATAAAGTTGATGATGCATTTTTTACTGAAGATTTTTAATTTGCCTTGAAGTATGGCCCATTAAAATTGAAGACACGTGTTTGATGAGGTAGCAGGGGCAGCAGTGCATTTGTTTGAAGGCATTTGTTTTATCATTTTGCTACAGAGGGGCAAGTTGATAAAATAGCATTTCTAAGTGTAAACCAGGAGGCTTCTCAAAAAAAATTAATAACTTCTAAACGTGGTACCGTTCAGACTTCAATATAGAATTTTTTTAGCTTTTTTTTTTTTTTTTTTTTTAAACTCTGGTCTCAGTTTGTTGCTTAGGCTGGTTTTGAATGTTTGAGCTCAAGGTATCTTTCTGGTCTTTTCTCCCAAGTAGTGAGGACTAAGGTGTGAAGACCACCACAACAGGCTTGAAAAAGCTTTTTAATGGGACTAAAAAATGTGTTGAGAACCTTTTTGGGCCACTTGAGTAAATAGGTACTGAAGTCCTGACCTGCATCAGTTAGTTTTATTTACTTGTTTATATTGTATAATGTGAAGGCAGATAGGATTTGACACATTACTCCTTTGTGTGTTACATGAATCATCATATAAACAAAAATGAGCTTGATAAAATGACTAAAATATTTGCTCTTTTGGCTTTAATTAAAATTATTGAGCACTACTACATTCCATAATTAGGTAGTATTTAAAAAATAGTCTGATACGACCACAAACGTGAAATTGAAGGCAGTTTATCTTACAAAGTAGGGCCTTAGAAATGAGCTGTCATGTTAGTGACAGATAACACTGGACTTGAGTGAAAGGGCAGCCTAGTGACGCATTTACATTTTAGAAGCTTTGGAAATTAGGAAGATTGGACTTGCAACCTATTTTGGCCAGACTGTATGTCAGTTACATAAACCTTAATGATTTTCTTATTTTTGGCTTGTATCTGTCTCCTACATATCTTGAGTAGATCAAAAGGGAAGGCTTAACTCTTGTTTAGAGTACAGGTGTTTTCTAGGAGAGTATGCCTGTTACACCTCATTGATACTGAGAATTTTACCTCTTGACTACATCTGTGTTTATAGTTTTTTGTTGTTGTTGTTTTTTAAGTACTAGGTGTTGATCCCAGGGCCTACCCAAGTGCTCTACCACAGAGCCATGTCCCCAATATTTAGCTTGTGTTTTCTTTTTTTCTTTTTTTGGTATCGGGTATCGAACTTGTGACCTAGTGCTTGCCAGACAGGTGCTTGTGCCACTGAGCTAAACCCCCAGCAAGCTTGTGTATTCTTAAAAGTGTAAGTTGTTGAAATACAGTATTTAAAAAATGTTACATGGCCGGGTGTGGTGGCGCACACCTTTAATCCCAGCACTCGGGAGGCTGAACTAGGTGGAGTGTTAGAGTTCGAGGCCGGCTTGGGCTACAGCGCGAGCGCAAGGGTGGTCTGAGCTACATAGTGCGACCCTGCCTCAAAAAAAAACAGGGCTGGGAGTTTGGCTCAGTGGCCTATGTGCCTGCCAGGCACGAGATTGTGAGTTCAATCCTCGGTACTTCAAAAAAAAAAAAAAAAAAAAATTACGTGAATGGTCGGGTGTGGTGGCACACACTTGGGAGCCTGAGGCAGGAGGATTTCTGTGAGGTCCAGGCCAAGCTGGGCTGCAAATTGAGTTCAAGGCCATCCTGGACTGCATAGTGAAATCCTGACTTAAAAAGACAAAACAAAAACAAAAAACATTAAATGAGAGATGTGTTGTAGTTTAGCATGTCAGAAGTCAAACCTTAAAAATCTCTGGTTATTCTTTTTCCCTGTTCTCCTTTCCTTCCTTCCTTTCATCCTTCTGGAAACATAATATCCCTTTTTTGTGTAAGTGTGTGTGTAAGAATTGGCTGAATTGAAATGGTTCTTGACTTTTAAATTGTGGTAATAAAATTGAGTGCATGATTTCTTCTAATCCCTTTCTTTAATTAGAATTTGGCACTTAATCACTTAGCAGTGAGTGTTACTTGGGCAGTGCATTTGTTTGTGTACTGACTATCCTGAGCATAGCTTGGCCAGTAGATTGTTTTTTTGAGACAGAGTCTCACTTTGTAATTCAGGGTGGTTGTGAACTCACTATGTAGCACAGGCTGGCATCAAACTCGTGATTTTCCTGCCTCACCCTCCTGAGTGCTGGGATGTCATTTTACATTTACCGTTATAGTAGTATCTTTTTTTTTTTTTTTTTTTTTTGATACTGGGGATTGAACTCACAACCTTGTGCCTGCCAGGCAGGCACTTCCACCACTGAGCTTTAAATCCCCAGTCCTGTTTTTTGAGACAGGGTCTCGCTATGCTGTTCAGGCTGGCCTTGAACTCACTTTGTAGCCCAGGCTGGTCTTGAACTCACAACGATCCTCCTGACTCAGCCTCAGCTTCCCGAGTGCTGGGCTTAAAGGCATGCACCACCATGCCTGGCTTGTTATAGTAATATCTTATAAAAATTAATGAAAAAACACATAGTTTTTGGTCCTCTTCTGTTTAAATAATTGGACTGATAAGTGGGCAATATTAGGTTAAGTAGTGAACTGATAAACTATATAATATATAAAAAAGTTATATTGTGGATGTATATTTTTGAGTGTTCCTTTGTTCATTCAGCACTTTCTCACTGAGCTCTTGTTATGAATTGGAAACAGAAGAGATGTAAGCAAGACCCTATCTCTGGAATCATGTACCCTGGGCCAGTGATCGCCAATGAAATTATATGCCTCATGGTATATACAAGACTGTCCATAAAGAGTGAGAATAAAAGCCGGGCGTGGTGGCGCACGCCTTTAATCCCAGCACTCGGGAGGCTGAGGTAGGCGGAGCATTGTGAGTTCGAGGCCGGTTTGGGCTACAACGCGAGCGCAAGGCCGGCCTGAGCTACATAGTGCGACCCTGCCTCAAAAAACCAGGGCCGGGAGTTTGGCTCAGTGGCTCAAGCGCCTGTCTGGCAGGTGCGAGGCTGTGAGTTCAATCCCCGGTGCCAAAAAAAACAAAAACAAAAACAAAAACAAAAAAGTGAGAATAAATTACTAGACCTTAGTTCTGTTCTGTACTCTACTCTTCCCTTCTCTTCTCTGAGACAGGGTCTCATTATATACATAGCTGAGGCCAGCTTTGAACTCTTGTATGTAGGCTGGCCTCATGCATCAGCTTCCTGAGTGCTGGGGTTATAGGTGAGCACTACCCTGGCCTGCCTGCCTGCCTCCCTCCCCTCCCCTTCCCTCTTTTCCCTTCCCCTCCCCTCCCTTCCCCTCTTCTCCTCTCTTCTTTTCCTTTTTCTTTTCTTCTGGCAGTTCTGGGATTTGATCCCAGATCTTGTTTATGCTAGGGAAGTGCTCTACTACAGAGCTATATCACCATCAGTCCTGTAGCTCTGACTTGAGTATAGTTAATAATGTACATAATTTTTGCAAAGTTGTTATCTTTGTAGCTATATCACTTATAAATGATTAACATATGGTATATTAAGAACCCCAGTGCTAGGGCTGGGCTGTAGCTCAGTGGTTTAAGTGCCTGCCTGGCAGGCACAAGGTTGTGAGTTTGGTCCTCAGTACCAAAACAAAACAAAACAAAAAACCCATGCTTTAGAGGGAAATGCAATAGGTATGCAGTGTTTGTGGGGTCTTCAATGGCTTGAAAATCCCTGTAGCAATTTTATAGTGTGCTCAATAATTGTATGTTAAAGAATTTAATTTCCTGGTCTCTTAAAGATTGTTTGTATGCTGATAGAATGATTATGTATGTAATAATTGAAAATTCCAGGACTTTTTATTTGACTTAGAAAGTAATCCTAAGAAGGTTCAAAACATTGATTCTTCAAGTAAGATTTTGTTCACCAATTATTATTTTTTTTTTTTTTCTGGCACTGGGGATCGAACTCACAGCCTCACACCAGCCAGACAGGCGCTTAAGCCACTGAGCCAAACTCCCAGCCCTAGTTTTTTGAGGCAGGGTCGCACTATGTAGCTCAGGCCAGCCTTGCGGGCCTCAAACTCACAGGGCTCCACCTACCTCAGCCTCCCGAGTGCTGGGATTAAAGGCATGCACCACCACGCCCGGCCTTTGTTCACCAATTATTAATATTATAATTTAATTAGTCTTATATATTACTATCATGCGATGTTAGCTTTACATATCATTGTGTAAATTAAAACTGAGTTTCACAGTTGGTAACCTTCAGTGAAACCATGCTTATTTTCTTTAATAAGCACTTATTTTCCTTTATCTCAAAAAAATTTTTTTTTTTCGGCACCAGGAATCGAACTCATAGCCTCAACACCTGCCAGATAGGCACTTAAGCCGCTGAGCCAAACTCCCAGCCCTAGTTTTTTGAGGCAGGGTGGCGCTGTGTAGCTCAGGCCTGCTTTGTGTTTGCATTGTAGCCCAAGCCGGCCGAACTCACAACACTCCACCTACCTCAGCCTCCCAAGTGCTGGGATTAAAGGCGTGCGCCACCACGCCCGGCTCCTTCATCTCAATTTGTTAAATTCGTGAGTAAACTCTCATGAGTAGATAACTAGCCTGATTTTACCATTTGTAAAGGAGAAAAATGGGAGAATTTTACAGTATTTTTTTATGTAGTTATCTAAGTAGTTACAAAAGTACTGTTATTCATAATCTCCAGTTCATACATTTGAACTATCAGTAATCAAAATAAGCTGATGAACCCTGAATTTTGGAAAAGACACACAATGAGGTGACATTATCATTTGGTTGTTAGCAATATCCCTCTTTACCAAACTGGACAGTTGTTGTTTGATTTTTGTTGTTCATCGATGTCTTTGTGCTCAGTGAGACTCACAGGAGTAAGCACCCTGGGTCATCTTCCAAAAAGAAGTGCAACCTCTTTGGATTGTGATGCTCAACTAGTAGCTAGATATTCTCAGGAGGAGAAAGGGAAGATTTTTGGCACTTGATTATATACTAGATCACAGACAAAGTTAGAGAAGTGATTATTATTCTTGCTGTGACTGAAGAAAATCTGCTGTTTTTTGAGTACTAGAGATTAAGGCTGACAGTTTGGATTAGAAGCTTTAATGTTAAATAGCTGTGGTAATGGAGTAATCTTATTTATGAATTAAAAGTTGTGGCTTGGTGCTGGTACTGAAAAGACAAAGGTGGGACTGACAGTTCTGTCGCTATCTTTAGGAAGCATGGCTTTTCTTTTTAGGGCTTATGTATGCTTCTGTTTTTTCCTTTTGGGCCTCATGATGTTTTTTCTTTAAGTTGAGCTAGTCTGTCTCTTTTCTGCATGTCAATAAGTGTTCTTACTCCTCTTGTTTAATAATAAGCTCTTGGAGATTAGTAGTGAATAGCTAATTATTGACATGAAAGCCTGCTGAATATTGTATTTTGAGTATTTACTTCTTTAGTTAGAAACTTATTTATTCTAAGACCCAGCTATTCAAAGCTGACCAGTATTCAAGGCCTTCCCTTACTATCTGTCTTTATCAGGAGCTTAATCCTTATTAACATAAGACCCTACTTAGAGAATTCTCAAATTTATCACTATCTTGTGCATGTCAGTCAGGAAAATTGATATTTTAGATACTTGCTATAGCCAGGTGTAATGGCGTACACCTGTAGCCCCAGCACTTGGGGGGCCAAGACAGGAGGATCGCAGTGAGTCAGCCTCAGCTACATAGTGAGTTCAAGACCATCTTGAACTACATAGTGAGACCCTGTCTCCAAAACAAAACAAACAAAACACCAAACCAAAGCACCTTGCTATAATGTTTCTTGTAGTCCTTGATACTAGACTGTATTTTTTTTTTTTTTTTTTGCTGCACGGGGGATTGAACTCACAACCTCTCGCCTGCTAGGGCAGGCGCTTAAGGCACTGAGCCAAACTCCCAGCCCTGGTTTTTTTGAGGCAGGGTTGCACTATGTAGCTCAGGCCGGCCTTGCGCTCGCATTGTAGCCCAAGCGGGCCTCAAACTCACAACGCCCCGCCTACCTCAGCCTCCCGAGTGCTGGGATTAAAGGCGTGTGCCACCACGCCCGGCTGGCTGATAATGGACTGTATTAAGAGCAAAGCTAAGCTGGGTGTGGTGGCACACGTGTAATCCAACACTAGGAGGCTGAGGTAGGAGGACCGAAAGTTGGAGCCCAGCCTGGCCAATTTAGTAACTTATCAAGACCTTGTCTCAAAATTAAAAATAAAAAAGGACTGGGAATTATAGCTTATTGTGCAGTTCCTGTGTTCAACCTCCAGGACCATTTAAAATGAGGTTTTATAGAGGAAATTCTCCGGCTTCTCTTTCTTCCTTTTTTGTTTAATGCCTGCCCTGCCCCCACACCACTTTTCTTTTCTTTGTCTAATGAAAGCAAGTTGTCCAAGTATCTTACCACTATGAAAAAAACCTTGTAATGTTTGCTGTGGTTGTCTTTTCATAGGAATTTATAAACAAATTTTGAAAAATTCCTTTATGAAAGATATCTTTCTGGAGAATGGTTTCAGGTACATTGCAAATGTTTGTAGACATGATGAGGATTTGAATTCTTTTTTTTTTGGTATTGGCTTTCAAACTCATGACCTTGCGCTTGCAAGGCAGGCATTTATGCCACTGAACTATATCCCCGGCCCCGAGATATATTTCTGAAACAGTAGAAAGAAGTTCATAGTTGGAGGGCCGGGAGTTTGGCTCAGTGACTTAAGCGCCTGTCTGACAGGTGCAAGGCTGTGAGTTCAATCCCCGGTGCCGCAAAAAAAAAAAAAAAAAAAAAAAAAAAAAAAAAAAAAAAGTTCATAGTTGGGTATAGTAGTATGAGATTACAAGAACTGGTGGCAGTAGAGGTCGATGGGAGTGTTACACAAACTGAGTGCTATACCATAAAGAGTTTTGAGGGGAGTCTTAGTCCCTGAACGTCTGTAAATCAGGAGAGGGCATGTAGACAGTGGATCAGTGGTATGACTGACATGCAGGCAAAGACTCAGCTTTTGGATTGGTAAGAAACAACTGCTTCCATTGACTAGCTCCAAGGAAAGAAGGTCCACTGGCCCATGAATATATTACTTTCCAGAACAGTGATCATAATTTTAGAAACTCTAATGAACCCTGATTATAGCTGTAGGTAGAAAGTGGGAAAAGGATGCTGCTTTTTTTTTTTTTTAGGCAGTGGGGCTTGAACTCACAACCTCATGCCTGCCAGGCAGGCGCGTAAGCCACTGAGCCAAACTCCTGGCCGGATGCTGCTTTTGAAGTAGAGTAGGGAGCATGAACAGAGAAACTAGTTGGAGGTCTTTCTTGGTCCATTTTTGCTGTGGTATGAAAATATCACTACTTGGTAATATATAAAGAACATAAATTTATTTTCTCACAATTCTGGAGTTTGATCAAGGTGCTGGTAGTGTACAGTGTTCAGTGTCTGGTGAGGGCCTGTTCCCTGCTTCCAAGATGGCACCTTGTTGCTTCTTCCTTACATGGTGGAAGGGGATAGGGGAAAAGAGATGAGCCTGTGATCTCATGTGGTAGAAGAGAGATGAAAGGAAAGGAACTTGTTAACTCCATCCATCCCTTTTAAAAGTGCACATCTGTAATCCCAGCACTCAAGAGGCTGAGGCAGGAGAATCATCATGAATTTGAGGCCAGCCTGGGCCGCATAGTGAGTTCAAGGTCAGCCTGAGCTACATAGTGAGACCCTGTCCCAAGAAACCAAAGTTGGGGGTAGGGGGAGCTAATTACATCCGTGAGGGTTCTGTCCTCATGATTTGATCACTCTTGAAAGGTCTTATCTTTACTGTCATGTTTGTGATTACATTTCAACATATGAAGTTTGGGGAACACATTCAGACTACAGCAATGTTATTAGGCTAGCGTAATTGAAGAGAGGCAGAAGGAAAAGAGAATGTCAACAGTAGTAACTATGGGAAAGGACATACTGGACATGACAGAGTTTTTCAGAATAGTTAGAGTTTATGGATCAGTACAGATGGGTAAGAAAATTATGCCAGTCTGGGAAAAATGAGTGGATAGTAGAGGATTCATGGAGAAAGGCAAGAACTAGATTGCAGGTAGAATCCTTGCTGGAGAGGTTAAGGATATACAGTTGGCTCTCTGTGGGCTCTGTAATCTGCAGATACAGCTAACTGCAGATCAGAAATATATGAAAGAAAAAATTGTATCTACATGGAAATGTATGAATTTTTTTTCTTGTAATTCCCTAGACAATACAGTGTAACTTTTTTTTTTTTTTTTTTTGAGACAGTGTCTCACTATGTAGTTCAGGCTGCCTTGAACTCACAATTAGCCCAGGCTGGCCTTGAACTCATGGCAATTCTCCTCTTTCAGCCTCCCAAGTGCTGGAATTACAGGCATGTGCCACTGCACCTGTCTATAACAAATATTTATGTAGCATTTACAGTGTTAAATAAGTACTTGAGACATGATTTCAAGTATACAGGAGGATATGCGAATACTATGTCATTTTATAGATCTGACTTGAGAATCTGTGGATTTTGGTATAAATGGTAGGGGTGAGGGGGCATCCTGGAACCAATTCCCAGGGAGTAACAACTGCCAGTCATACTTATGGAGAGCTAATTTTCTAAAAAGAGAGTGAAGAAGAGGACACTGTGAAGTTGTTCATGGTACTGGGATGATGCTTAAGCCTGAACAGAGATGAATAAAGACAGCATAGTACAAAGAAAGTATCTTTCTGTTATGGTACACACCCTGTAAAGGACTGTAAATGGCTGCATTTATCTTCACTTCCTCCCTTTCTCTCACTGTGACCTGTCTCTTTATGTCCCATAGGAATATATCACACTGTTTGGTACACCTCTGACTGGTCTGTCTGTCTCTCTTTTTTTTAAAGACAGGGTCTTTGGCATTAATGCCTGCCTGGCAAGCGTGAGGTCATGAGTTTGATCCCAGTACCGAAAAAACCACAAAAAACAAAAAAACCAGCCTTGCTGTGCAGTTCAGACTGGCCTTGAATTCACTTTGTAGCCCAAACTGGCCTTGAACTTGCAGTAATCCTCCTGCCTCAGCCTCCCAAGTGCTGGGATTATAGGCATGCATTAGCATGCCTGACTTCCCCTACTGGTCTTGAACTCAAGGTGATACTCCTGCCTCAGCCTCCTGAGTGGCTGCATCCCCCTTTTATTTTATTTTTATTTTTTTGTCGGTTACCAGGGATCAAACTCACAACCTTGTACCTGCCAAGCAGGCACTTAAGCCACTGGAGCCAAACTCTCGGCCCTATTTTTTTTGAGGCAGGGTCACAGTATGTGTAGTTCAGGCCCGCCTCACTCATGTTGTAGCCCAAGCCGGCCTCAAACTCACAGTGCTCCTCTTACCTCAGCCTCTCAAGCGCTGGGATTAAAGGCGTGCGCCACCAGGCCCGGCTGCATCCCACTTTAGGTATGCACCACACTCAGCTTATACAGAATACTCTTAAAATCCAAATCAGATTTTGTTACTCTTTTTCTTCTTCGTCTTCGTCTTCGTCGGCGGCGTCGTCGTCTTTGTCGTCTTCGTCTTCGTCGTCTTCGTCTTCATCTTCTTTGTCTTCATCTTCTTCTTCTTCTTCATCTTCTTCTTCCTCTTTTTTTTTTTTTGTCTTTTAGAGACAGTGTCTTGCTATGCAGTTCAGGCTGGCCCTGAGATCACTTTGTAGCCCAAGCTGGTCTCGAATTTGCAATGATCCTCCTGCCTCAACCTTCCGAGTGCTGGGATTATAGGCATGTGCCACCATGCCTGGCTCTTTGCTATTCTTCCTTAAAAGCCCATTTTTACTTTTGGGAAAAAATGACCTTTATAATGGTCTCCAAGGCCTAAATAACTTGATTCTTGTATAAAAGTCCAACTTCAACCTCTTGACCTATGCGCACTAGTCATTAGTTTTGTTTTTGTTGTCTGGCTTGCCACTACTGCTTTTTTTTTTTTTTTTAAT
>RJWM01045780.1:0-12638 GCA_004363535.1 Dasyprocta punctata
TTTTGGGGGGACAGAAGGAATAATTATTCAACCATTTCCTTATTAGTGGAGGTTGAGATTATTTTCTGACTCTGTGTTTTCTTACTGTGCAATAAAAATCTGCATTGCATGTATCTTTAGGTGGTGCCGTTCTTATCTCTGTAAGGTAAGTTCCGTTAAGTAAGATTGTTGGGGCATTATCAGATGACTTCCTAATAGTTTATATCCATTCCCACTGCCACCACAAGGTCTGAGAAAGTCTCTGCACTTTGACCAGCACTGTAGCTTAATCATCTTTTTTTTTTTTTCATATTTGCTAGTCAGATGTACAAAAGCAATGTCCCAGTGTTGTTTTGATTTTTTATCTTTTTGACATTTTTTAAACATGTGGTCACTTCTTTATTGGTCATTTGCTTATCGTGGATCATGAAAGCTGTTCCTATCCTGTGCCTATATTTATGGTGGTTTTTCTTTGTTGGTTTGTTTTCTATTTTCATCAGTTTGTAGCTCTTTGTCAGAGATACTAACCTATTCAAATTACAATAGATTTTTTGAATCGTTTATGTTTTAGATTTGACTTTGGATGTTTATAGCGTCGATCTGGTTGGGAAACTCATGCACAATATAAAAGGGCGAGTGACTGGCTCAGCGCTGCAGGTTCAGCTAAGTAGAGCAGACAGGCGGCAGGCCCCAGCGAGGGCTTCCCGGCCAGCACGGCCCGCAGGAAGCCGCTTCTCCCACGCTTCCTCGTCCCGCCGCGTCTCTGTGTGCGTGTTTACAGCGAACAGCAGAAGCAATCTGAAAACTCAAGACAGTGAAGGATAATAAAATACCATGATAGAAAACAGCTCCTATCCCCTGAACACGTCATTTTTAAAAATATGTCCCTCTTACTGGAGCCCAAACACCTAAGTGGTACCCCGGGGGTACCGAAGACGGAGCAGTTGGCTGTGGGGCATTCCCAGCTGGGAATTCTGCCAGCCCCCAGTCGGTACAGCCACGCATGGGCGTCAGAGCAAGAGCGCCGAGAGACTAATATGCTCGGATGGCAGAAAGCCTCTTCACATCCGCTGGGCCGCTTATTTGCAGCAGAGGGAAACAGCTCTCTTAGGAGCTCTGCCTGGTCCTTTCCTTGTAAGAAAATGAATGCGTTAGGAAAACATTCCCTGAAAGATTAACACATTTGCTAAAATTCTGTTTTAAAGACAACAAAATCTTCCAAGTTGTTAGTATTGAGACATTAGCTGACTCTTTGCTATAGGCCTGGTTTGCAATGCTGTCGTTTCATACATGTCTGCTTCTGGATACCCAGAGAAATGCACTAGGGTGATCAAGAGCTTCCGTGCTTAATGGAATTGGGAAAATGGAAGTCAGATGGCCCGTTTCTGCTGTATCACTCTAATTGGCTTCTGTATGGCTCTGGGGAAGCCAGTCGAAGCATTAATGTTTCTTCATGCCTGACCATTCCAAACACGCGCTGACACAAAATGAACTATAAACATTAGGAAATTTCAGCTTAGATGGGAAGTGCTTTTCAGGGTTGCCAGGATGACTAAGGCCTTGATTTTCACCCAGGATGGTGGGAGTTTGAGTGAAGGTGTGTTAAAACTATGCATCCCACCCAGGATTCTGATACATTTATTTATTTATTTATTTATTTATTTATTTATTTATTTATTTATCTATTTAGACAGGGTCTCACCATGTAGTTCAGTCTGGTCTTGAACTCACTATGTAGCCAAGACTGGCCTCAAACTCAAAGTGATCTCCTGGTTTAGCCTCCCATGTGCTGGGATTACAGGCGTGTGCCACCATACCCAGTCTTACGATCCATACCTTTATAAGATGTCCCATCCACTACCTCAACCCAACTGATAAGGCAAGTTGTCATAACAGCTGGAAGTGGATGATATGCCTTCAGTAAATTGGCAATGGAAAAATACTGAGAATTCTTGATTTAAAAATTCAAAAACAATTTCTTCACGTAGAAATCAGCTTGGTAAATACTTGCCCATGCGCACTCATGCACACATGCACACACATGCACACACTCCAAGAAATATTGGTGAGCCCCTCACAGTACTAGTCATCACACAGATATAATACATTAGGAGAGTATATTAGGTGGACGATTGTGTATTAAAGTGTCTGAGGGACGGCTCCTGCCCACTGAAGACTTACAGTTTACCTGAAGTACTTAGGTAAGAACACGAAGAACAATACAAAGCAAGCTCTGCCACCCTTATCCTCCCACTTCATGTTTTTTGTTTTGTTTTGTTTTGTTTTGTTTTCTGGTATTGGAGTTTGAACTCACAACCTCACGCCTGCCAGGCAAGCACTTAAGCCACTGAGCCAAACTCCAGGCTATCCTCCCACTTCAAACACATACAAATACTGGCTAAAATATAACAAAGAAAATATTATAAATTCAGTTAATTCAAAGGAGATAAAGAGAAATTGCGTAGAAAAGAAGGAAAAACGAAGACCTCTGAAGCTAAGGCAATGAATCCCAGCCTGACCCTTACCTAATACAACAGAGGTGAGGAACAGAAGTTTAATAAGCACATGGGTGAAACAGAATGAATTTGAATGTGCTTAAGGGCCAAACTGGATCTAAGATCAATTGTAGAAAGTGAGGACTTGTGCATTTTCATCAATAATATTCATAACTTAGGTTTATGATTTGTTTTGCGTTAAGTCTTATTGATGGTGTGAGGCAGGGATTTAAGCGCGGGTTTTGCACACAGGTAGCTCGTTATTCAACTGCTCTGGCACGAGGCTGTCAGAATGGTCCCAGCTACCTTTTATCCATTGATTTGCCTTTATACTTTCATGAAAAATAAGTTTTCCATGTTTGTGTGGTTCTCTGAACTCTCAATTCAGTTTGTCTATCTTGACAACAATGTTACTTTGTTATGAATACTGTATTTTTAAGATTAATATTAAAAACAGATATGGTTGTTCCTCTAATTTTATTCTTGTTTAATGTTATTTTAGGACCTTTGTATTTCTATATGAAATTTGGAGTCAGTTTGTCATATTCTACAAAAATGTCTGCTGAGAGTTTGATGTGGATTGCATTGCATATCATATAGATCAGCTTATCAATTTTGAAAAAACTGAAATCTTAACAATGTTGAGCTTTGTGACTCAAGAAAATGATATTTATCCCTCTTTGGGTCTATTTCAGCATTATTTTATAGTTTTTATTGTGCATCTCTTTCATCCAATTACTTCCTACATATTTGATATTTTATACTATTATGTATTTTAATTCATATATGTGTTTGCTGTCAGTATATGGAAGCATAATTGGTTTGCATATACTGTCTTGTCTATAAACTCAACCATTAATTATTTTAAGTCACTTTTCTGTAGGTTCCTTGGACGTTCTATATAACTATTCTGTAAATAGTCTACACAAATCTTCAGTGAATAAAAGTATTATATTTCCTCTCTAATCTGAGTGTATTTTTAAAAATTCTTTATTGTAGCTAAATTTGTATTACGATGCTAAATAGAAGTGAAGAGATTGGACATTACTATCTTGTTTCTGATCTTAAGGGGAAAGTATTTCATTGTTCGATACGTTGTGTATAGCTTTCCCATAGATCTCCTTTTATCAGTGGACCCATCCCCAGGACCGGTCCACGGCCCGCGCAGACTGCAGAGCAGCAGGAGAATACCAGGCAGCTGGCAAAGCTCGCTTCCGTGTTCACAGTTGTTCCGCGTTGTTCGCATCCTCCTCCTGTCAAATGAGCAGCAGCGTTCGGGCCTCCTAGGAGCGGGTTTCTACCGTGAACGGTGAATGTGAGGAACCCGGGCTCACGTTCTTTATGAGAAGCTAACGCCTGATGCCCTGGGGTGGAGCTGACGCCGTGACAGGAGCAGCTGCGCTTAGAGACGCAGAGACCGTCATCAGTCAGGGACTTGCAGATTCACATCAAAACCCTGTCAGGAAGTGGCAACTGACCATTAAACGTCGTATCATGACAGGCTTTATAGTAGCAATTGAGTTTCTTTCTTTCTTTCTTCCTTTCTTGCTCGGGCCTCATCCTGGGTTATAGCTCTGATTCTGCTCTTTTTTTTTTTAATCAATATTTAATTTTTATTGGTACATGTTTGAAATACATAATGATTACACTCCTTCTGGGGAGGTGGTATACGTACATAACATATCTTAATTCTTTTTTCATTCGCTTCCTCCCTTCCCTTCTCTCCCTCTATTACTTGGTCTCCTCCCTTTTTGCAGAAGATTGATATCTCCATTTTTTATTATCATCTATCTTTCATTTTGCTCTTTATTGACATTTTGGATCTATCACATAAGAAACCATATTTAAGCTTTTGTGTTTGAATCATTTCACTTAACATGATGGTCTTAAGCTGCATCCAAATTCCTTCAAATGACTCAAATGTATACTTCTTTATGGCAGAGTAGTATTTCATTGTGTAAAATACTACATTTTTAAATTCATTCATCTGCCTATGGACATACAGGTCACATATAATATTTAAATATTGTGAATTGTGCTGCTATAAACATGAGTGTGCATGTATCACTGCAATAAGATGTCTTTAATTCTTTCAGAAAGATACATAGAAAGAGAATAGCTGGATCAAATGGAGATTCTAGTTAGTTTTTTGACAAGTCTCTGAGCTCATTTCCATAGTGATCGTAGTAGATTACACTCCTATCAACAGTGTAGAAGAGTTTCTTTTCCCCTGTAACCTCATCAGCTTTATTATTATTTGATTTTTTTGATGATAGCCATTCTTTCTGGAGTAAGATACAATCTCAGCATTGTTTTAATTTCAATTTCTCTAATCACCTGAGATGTCGAATAATTTTCATGTATTTATTGGCCATTTGTCCTCCTTCTGAGAAGTGTCTATTCACTTCAGATGCCCTGTTTTGACTGGTGTATTGGTTTGATCCTGTGTCCCCCACCAAGGCCTCATGTAATTTGGACGGGGCTGAGTCTGGCATTTGTGATTGGTTTGTTGTCTGGTCCTGGGATTGGTGATGTGAGTGTTGCACCTGCCCAGGGCTGGAGCTGACATACAATGTAAGGAAGGCAGGTCTTCCTCATGCTCTGTCTTGCCAGTTGGCCTTGGCATTTGGTGGCCACCATGAATGCCTGCCCCGCCATACCTTGCTGCCTTGGAGTCAACTAAGCATGGACTGAAACCCCAAGAACTGTAAGAAATAAACCTTTCCTTCCCTAATTTTAGGCATCAGGTATTTTGTCTCAGCAACAAGTGAAAAGTAACTAAGACAATTGGAATTTTATTTTAGGTGGGGCTAAGTTTTTTTTGCTTCTTTATATATTCTAGATAGCAGTCCTTTAAGAAATAGGTGGAAAAATTTTTTTCCATTCTATAGATTGTCTCTGCACTCAGTTGCTGTTCAAAAGCTTTTTAATTTGATAAAATCCCATTTGTTGAGTTTTGATTTTTTGTGTGTGCAATTGCTATTCTGTTCATAAGGTCCTTGCCTACACCTATATCTTAAAGAGTTTTACCTATTTTGTTTTCCAACAGATTAAATGTTACTGTTTTAACATTAGGATCTTGGATCCATTTTGATTTTAGATTAGTGCATGTTGAGACATATGGATCTAGATTCAATCTTCTGCTTGTGGGTAGCCAGTTTTCCCAGCAGCATTTGTTTAGGAGGCTATCTTTCCTTCAGTGTATGCTTTTGGACCCTTTCTCAAAGATCATATACCTGAATGGAAGGAGTTGTTTCTGCATTTGCTAGTCTGTTCCATGGATCCACATGTCTATTTTTTAACTCATTCCTTGCTGTTTTTATCACTATAGCTTTGCAATATAACTTGAAGTCTGAGACTGATACCTCCTACTTTTCTTTTGTTGCCCAGATTGCTTTTAGTATTCTAGGTCTCTTCCAGTTTAACATGAATTTTAGAATTATTTTCCCTAATTCTGTGGCAAATGCTCTTGGTATTTTGATTGGCATTGCATTAAATCTGTATATTAGTTTTGACAATATTGGTTCTGCCTATCCAGGAATGAGGGCCATCTTTCCATTTTCTGAGATGCTCTTTGATCTCCTTTTTCAGAATACTATAGTTTTCATATATTAATTAGGTTAATTTCTAAGTATTTAATTTTTCTTGATGCCATTGTGGATGGTATTATATTGTTTTTCCAATTTCTTCCTTGTTAAGTTCATTATCACTACATGGGAATGCTAATGATTTTTGTGTGTTGATTTTGTATCCTACTATGCTACTGAATTTGATTATTAATTCTAGGTGTATTTTGGTGGAATTTTTTGGGTTTCTCATGTAGAGGATTATATTATCTGCAAATAATGATAATTAAACTTCTTCCTTTCTTATACATATCCCTTTTATTTTTTTTCTCTCACCTGATTCCTCTGGCTATATTTTTGAGCAGTGTATTGAACCAGAGTGGTGATAGTGGATGGACATCCTTGTCTTATTCCTAATTGTAGAGAAAAAATCTTCAGCTTTGCTCCATTTAATATGATGCTGAATGTAGGTTTTCTAGAAATGGCCTTTATCAGATTGAGATAAATTCTTTCTATGCCAATTTTCATTAGGGTTTTTAATCATGAATGAATGTGATGTTTTGCCAAAGGTTTCACTCATTGTGATGTTTGTGTGATTTTTGTGCTTGCTTCTGTATTACACTGATTTGCTATGTGCTGAACTATCCATGCATCCTTGAGATGAAGCTTATTTGGTCAAGATACATGATCTTTTTGATGATTTGGTACATTCTGCTTGCCAGTATCATGTTGAGGATTTTTGCATCTTTGTTGATTAAAGAGGTTGGCCTGTCATTCTCTTTTCTGACTACTTGTCTAGTTTTAGAATCAGGATAATGCTTGCTTTCAGGAATAATTTTGGGAGTACTTCCCTTCGAGTTCATTAAAGAGTTTGGAAAGTATTGGCATGAAATCTTCCCTGAAGTTCTTACAGAATTTAGAGAATTTAGATGAATTCATCAAGTCCTGAATTTTTCTCAGTTTGTAGGGTTTTTGATTACTACTTCAATTTCATTGCTTGTTATTGGGTTATTTAGAGTTTTTATATCTTCTTGGTTCAGTTTTGGTAATTCATATATAGTAAGAATCTGTCCTTCTACTCTGAAATCTCTAATTTACTTGAGTTCAGGTTTTCCAAGTAGTTACTAATTTGCATTTCGGTAGTGACTGTAGTGATCTTGCCTTTTCCATTTCTGTGTTGATTTGGATGTTTTCTTTCCTTTTTCCAGTAATATTAGCTAATGGTCTTGTCTATTTTGTTTATTCTTTTTGAAGAACCAGCTCTTTGATTCATTGATTCTTTGTATTCTTTGTATTCTCAGATGACAGTTAAGCAAGTGACATTTCACGGTGGGCTTCATAGTGGCAAGCGAGTTGCTGTGCTTCAGTCACACACTTGCGTCGGGTGCCAGGCTTTAAATCAGAACTCAGTGTGTGTTTTGGTTCACGCACAGCCTGCCCATCACTTACTGACCGCTTTCACCTGCACCTCCTCGCTGCGCTGCACACCTGCCTCCGTCACAGCTTTGGTGGGCTCACTGCTCATCCTAGCCAAAACGAGAAAAACAAAACAAAGCAATCTTCACCGGAGAGCTTCTTTGAAAAGGGGAGAAAGACCCAAGAATGAGGTAGCAGAAGACTCTCAGACCATCAAGAGAAGTGAAGCTGCATTTAAAAGGAAATCCCAACAGTCCTACTTAAACTGGGTTCATTGTAACAGGCGATGCACATTCTCCTGTATGTGGTAACTGCCCATCCAACGAAGCCACAAAATCTTCGCCTTGTGCAGACCAAGCACCCTGCCTTGAAAGACAACTTCTGGAGTTTTTCAAAAGAAAGAAATGTGGGCATGAAGAACAGAAGCAACTATTGAAAGGTCACCACTTCATCAAGTGTGTCTGCAACAGGGGCATCATTCTCGGTGACTAACTGCACTGCTAAAGCTAAGACACCTTTACTGTTGGTGAAGAACTGACTCTGCCTGCTTCTAAGGACACTTGTCATGATCTTTTAGGTGAAGCTTCAGTTCAGAAGTTAGCATTTATTCCTCTTTCAGCTAATACCTTAGCTCTGTGAATTAATGAGGTAGCAAGAAATACTAAGACACGAATTGTTTAAGAAGCTTAATGAGTCACTGTGGTATAACCAGTCGACGATGTCGACAACAAGGCAGCAAGGTTTTCGTAAGATATATTTTTCAGGAGTTTATGTCATTCATTCTTTTGCTGCCAACTGCATGTCAACTCCAGAACTATTCAGTCTTTGAATGGTCATATACCAGGAAAATGTAAACAGCCGGTTTGTGTCAGGATGTGCACAAATGGCGTGGCTGTCATGACTGAATGGTTGTCTGCAGACTGTCAGTACCTGGGTAAAGCAATCCATTCTGAATGTGAGTCTATGCACTGCATTAACCATTGAAATGTTGGCTAGCTGAAAATATCACCTAAGCTTAATGGCACTTTGAAGGATGTGATTAAAATTACCAACTACAAAAGTAAAATAATATAAGTGAAATAAAATTATCAACTACATTAACGTGCATGCCCTGAATTCGTGTCTGTTTGTGCAGCTCTGTAAGACAGATGCAGAGCACACACGTATATTGCACATAGAATGGAGATGATCTTCAAAGAAAGGTCACTGGCCAGAGGTTTTACCTTACAAAAGCCACTCCAAATATTTCTTTTAGAAAAACAGTCACCATTGGTAACACATTTCATTAACATAGAATGAGTCTCAAGCTTTGCTCACTCATATAACATATTCAATCTACTCAATGAACTCAAGTTGTCTTTTCAGAGAAGAATTGCACCTATGTTCCAGTTGGCAGATAAAGTGGCTGCATTCAAAGCCAAACCAGAATTAGAAGGGTGATGAGAGAATGTTGGGCCTTTTGACATGTTTCAAAAGTCAGTAGAGATTTGCTAAGAGACTGAGCCAGGGCCTTCTTTCTTTCAGCTGGCATATGATCACCTATCTCTACTCTCAAAAAAGTTTAACATCGTTTCCCAACCATAAAAGAACCACAACTGGGAAAGAATAGATCCATGACCCATTTGTGAATAAGGCAGGTGAATGGTTGTCTGTAGTAGGAAAGAACTGACACTTGAGATCATAAATGACAGTGGCCTTAAAAGTATGAAAGAGACAGTTTCAAATCTCCTATTAATCCTGGATTAAAGTCAAGGAGGAGTATCCTGAGAGTGCCCCAAAAGCACTGAAAAGCCTACGACCACCCCCAATATCCTATCTTTGTGCAGCGGAGTTTTCTCTGCATCACAACCAAAATGAACGTACAGAGCAGACTGAATACAAGCAACATACTTTGGATGTCAGTTTCCTATAATCTCCATATGGGACCCTCTAGTTTTAGCAAAACAAGCTCAGAGCTCCCACTGATTCTGCATTATAGTGAGTTGTATCATTTCAGTATATATTACAATGTAATAGCAATTGAAATAAACTACATAATAAAAGCAATGTGCTTAAATCATCTTGAAACCACATTTACTCACTGTATGTTCAAAATTGTCTTCCATGAAACTTGTCTCTGGGACCAAACACGTTAGGGACTGCTGCTTTATACACGGTTGACAAAGTTCCCTTCTATGGTTAGTTTGCTGAAAGTTATCCTGAACAAATACTGGATTTTGTTAAGCGTATTACCATCTATTGAGACCACTAAATTGTTTACATTTTTAGTTTGTTAATATAAGTTACAGTGTTTGAGCTCTAAATGATAAACTACTTTACATTTCTAGGATAACTTTGTATATAATGTATAATTTTATCTATATTATCCATAATGCTCTTAACTTTTTGGAAGAAGACAATTACAGCATTTTTCATTTTCTTGTCTACTAATTATCACATCTGTACTAGTAAATATTCTTGAGCTGTTCTGGTGTAGAGTGAAGAAGCTGAAGAGCAGTTTAGTCCTTTGGGGAGCTTGGTTATAAGGTTTGTTACACAGGAGTGGATCAGAGCTCAGGCTAGGGTTGGAAAGTCTTACCCAGCGAGGCACCAACACTGTTTTCTGTCGTGTGTGATTGTTGAGTATTCTTACTCTTAGTTCTCCTAAACAGCTCTTTATCCAGCCTCAGGTAGTTTCCCCCACGCATTTGTCCATCAGTACTCCACTGAATACGTGAGAGAATCCCTCGGCATATCTCTGTAGCTCTGTTGTTGTGTCCTATTCTTCTCCTTGGTACTCGACAGAATCCTCTCCCATACTCCTGCAAGGTGTAGTTATCTTGGTTTCCCAGAGTTCTCAGCAACGTTTCCTGAACTCAGAAAGTCCACTGGCCGTCTGCATTTCTTCCTGTACGTGAAAGCATGAAATTCTCTCCAGGCAGTAAGCTGAGTGTGATAACAGGGCTTCCCACATTGGTTTCCATCTCTCCAGATCACAATCTTCCTTTGATGCTTTGAAATTGTTTTTCATATATTTTACCTGGGTTTCTTCTTGTTACTGTTGTTGTTTTGGATGGGAAGGTAAACCGAATCCATGTTTGTCGTCTTGGTTCAAAGTGAAAGAATGATAAATTATTTGTTAGACATCATCTAGAATATTGGTTAATTGACCAATACAGAGATAAGCAAAAACAAAAGGTGGGCAATGTGTTTTTATAAGGTCCTATGACTAGAATAAACTTATTATGCCATTGGAATTTTCTTATGGCACAGATAAAGATTCCTTTTTCTGTTTACACTGAAAACATGGATTTCTTAACTTCAGTATCTAATGACTATGCCATAGAGATTCACATTTCAACCCTACTTTGGAATATAGATGCACACATCAGACAATAATCTTAATGATATGGGTATTTGCAAAACTCCTACGTGATTCCATGGGTGGGTCCAGCCAAATGAAGCCATTCAGTGGCAACCAGCATTTGTCAGCCTCGGTGCTACTGGTATTTTCGGAGAGATCATTGTTGTTGCAGCAGGGAGGGATCCGTCCTGTGTACTCACACCTGCAGCAGCATCCCGCCCTCCCCTACCCATGGGATGCTTCTCTACATCCCCAGTTGTCAGGATCACTTGCAATTGTGAAAAACAATCAATTGTGAAAATCAGAAATTGCCAAATATCTCCATGAGACTGTATTGCCGTCAGCTAAGAAATAATAGTGCAAATTAAATCTAGACCTTGGGGTTCTAGAGAAACAAAACTACATTAATTCAAATCTATATCACAGCACCCTAAACAATGCATTCAACTAGTGGCTGTGGGGTGAACGAATGAATTAGTAATATGAATGAAAAAATGAATGCCATCGGTCTCTACCTTATAAAACAAATGTTCTTAATCCTCACATTGTAAAAGTGGACAGGAAAAATTTTATCTATTTACCATATACAATATAATATTTTGAAGTTTATATGCTTTGTAGAATAACTAAATTTAATTAATTTAGGTAATTAAATAGTTAATTAAAGGTAATTTTCATATACATGACCTTACTCTAGTTACTATTTTTGGTGATGAAAACTGTAATAATCATTCTCAGCATTTTTTCAAGAATATAATATATTGTAATTAACATAGCCCCCTTGTTGTACAATAGGATCTAAAAACTTATTCTTTCTACCTAACTGAAACTTTGTATGCTTTGCCTGATACCTCCCTAGCTCCTCAAACTTCACGATTCTTAGTAATTGCTGGAGTTCTTGTTAAAATACTGGTTTTTCCAACCCCATTTTCAGAAGGTCATTCAATAGTTATGAAGTGGGACACAGGAGCCTTCATTTCAATAATCAGCACAGTAATTTCTCAACCAGAATCTGAGAGAACTCTAAATAGTCAGACTATAACGCTAAAAAAGTACTCATTAGAGTTTATTTTAAATGATACTATTTACCTTACACCAAATATGAAGTCTTTAGCCATTTTCATGTACCCTATTCAGCAAGAATGTGTAATTTAATGAACAGTTAAATAAATATTTGGCTCTTCTACAAGTCCAAGAAGAATTTGCTTTAAAAATACTCAGTTTAACCTGACACTATCTGTCCGCTACAATGCCAATTACCAGTGATGCTTACTTGGTATAAAAATCAGCAGAATGTCAGTTTAGAATTCAATCTAGCATCTGAGTAAGAGTTCTGGGTAGAATCACCATCCAGTTCTGTCATTAGAGCAAGTGAGATTTATGCATTAGTCACGTTGTCTTTTGAGAATGTGATTGGATAGAGCCCCAATTCCAGAGGTAGCTTTCCACCTGAGTGATCTTTCGCCCTAGTTTCTATGGTAATTCCTTCAAAGGGTTAAAGGATCAGAAAAACATATTAAATGGGCAAATTTAAATTGTTACCTATTTCTTAAACATTCTGGCAAATTCTGAATAAAAGACCTCATTATTAAATAAATAGCACTGTCATGAGACCCAATAAAATCTTAAGAAGATATGCATATTTCGATTTTGCTCATTAATTTTCCAGGAACACAGGTCACTTACTTCAGAAGTTTGATTTACTTCATTATGAAGTTCTTTTTGGAAATGTCCTGTTTTATTTGTCTAAGGAGTGGAAATTGGTTGCCTACCCATTCAAGAGCTTTTGAAAGGGACCCATAGTAATAAGTATTGCTGATTCACTCTAATAATGATGTC
>RJWM01045781.1:0-12745 GCA_004363535.1 Dasyprocta punctata
CGTTGTAGCCCAAGCCGGCCTCGAACTCACAACGCTCCGCCTACCTCAGCCTCCTGAGTGCTGGGATTAAAGGCGTGCGCCACCATGCCCGGCTTGATACAGATTTTTGGCTGGTTGATGAAAATGATCTAGAAATGTGATAATGATTACACAAGTTCATGAATATAAAAGAAGACACTGAACTGTCTACTTTAAATGAGTAAACTATATATCTATAATGCCAGTTTTAGAATTAAGCAGCTAAAGCATCAGATTCATATTAAATAATTAGTGAGAGTTAAGACCTTTATTTTTTATTTTATTGGATTTTATTGGATTTAATGAGAATCCAAAAGTCAAGGAGATGTGGGCCTCAATTAGGTATCTACCTTCCCTAGACAGACCGAAAGTCACTTGAGGGCAGAATTCCCCATGGGTTTAACCTATGTTCCCTATAAAAAGTACTGATTTTATTAATATCTGCAAAACTGTAAAATAGGCATGAATTACATGGGTCCTTCCTTGACTCCTACAACCTAAATTCAAATCCCAGGATTAAAGATACAAACTTCAGAGTTAGACCTGATGGATTTAAATCTTGACCATTTGTCAGCTGTGTGGCTTTAGGTAAGTTACTAACCACTCCCTCTTTTGATTTCTTTACCTATCATAAAAACACATTGCTATGCCTACCTGTCGTAGTTATTTTTCTTTCTGAGACAAAATACCCAACACGTAAAGTCAGAAGAAAGGTTTATTTCAGCTCACAGTTTGGAGAGGTTTCAGTTCAGGGTTGGCTGGCTCCAAGTCAGAGTGGCATGGCAGAGGGGTATCAAGGGAGAAAAACAGTCCGTGGCAAACAGGGTGGGAAGAAAGCAGTAAGCAGCAATCAGTGACAGCTGCAATAGCCTACCTCTTCCTTTTAATTCTTCCAGGCTACCTGCCTTTTGGGTAGTACCACCAACACTCAGGGCAGGCTTTTCTTAATCCCAATATCACACATTCTAGATCTAGCCACCTCCAAAACCCCCACCTATGACCGCATAAGGTTTTCGGGAGACATCTAAATATAAGTCATAACATGTCCTTTGCTCACATTTTTTCTGTGAGAGCTCAGTCTTGTACGATACCTTGCAATCCTTGCTTTCTCCAAAGCCATCTCAAGTTCTGTCCCCTTCATTAAATCTCTGACTATCCCACTTTCCAGACTAGTTATTTTATAGGATTTCTTGTGGGGATGGAAAATAAAGTAACAGATGGGATAAACCTTGGAATAGTGCTTGGCACACACTGTGTGCTCAGAAAATGTTAGTTATAATAATGTTAATGATTATTGTCATTTTCTCCCATGATAAGCAGTTGTTGGTTTGATATATTATTCACAAAACTGACACAAACTTTTTGGAAAGAGTGGAAAGTAGGATTTTCACATCCTAAACACTAGATTTGATGTCCTCTCTGGCCATTTTTCCATTCGATTACTTCTAAAGAGAAGTTGCAGGTGGAAAGGAATAAGTTAAGTGCTTCATCTCAACATTTTTTCATCATTCATATTTACCAGAACTCTCAAAAAATAAGGATAATATCTATAGTCATCTACTGAGCAGCAATTCTATGTCCTATATTATATTAGGTGATCTGACATACATTACTCAATTAAGCAATTACTCCCTTCACCCACGAAATAAGGTCCATACTGAAACCATGCTAAGATCTTGCACCATCACAACTGAATATTGTCCCCTCTCCCTGGAAGAACAGCACTCAGATTACTCTGTGTCATACATGGGAGGTGACATTCATTCCCCCAAAAGTCTCACCATTTCTTCCTTTGCCTATTGTCTGGTTTGCTTTTGCTTTTCTTGTCCTCTGAGTTTCAAGTGTCCATCCTGTCTCCATCTGTTCATATCCTATTTGTGGCTCAAAGTGTGATAGAAGTCCACCTCTTCTAAAATGCCTCCACCAATTTTTTTCCTCTCCTCCCACTCCATCATAGATGATCTCTTCTTTTTCTGCCTTTCAATATCTCTTTGAGAGCCGGGCGTGGTGGCACACGCCTTTAATCCCAGCACTCGGGAGGCTGAGGTAGGAGGAGCGTTGTGAGTTCGAGGCTGGCTTGGGCTACAACACGAGTGCAAGGCCAGCCTGAGCTACATAGTGCAACTCTGCCTAAAAAAGCCAGGGCCGGGAGTTTGGCTCAGTGGCTTACACACCTGCCCTGGCAGGTACGAGGTTGTGAGTTCTATCCCCGGTGCCGCAAAAAAAAAAAAAAAAAAAAAAAAAAAAACCTCTTTACAATTTCATTATACATTGTAATAGGTTCTACTTTGTATCTCTCTGGAAACAGCATCTTAAAATCAGGGATCTTGCCTTCTGAAACTCATCATTGAAACAATGGCATCACATTTGAACATAACTTGCTCAAAACCTTTGAAATGAATTTAAAAACTGACTGCAAAGACATTCTTCATAATTCTGAGAGGCAAATTCTGGTTTATATTTTAGAGGCTAACAGAAGGTGCTGTATGAAATGGCCCTAGATAATAATCTTAAAACACCACCATTTCATTTCAGGAAGTGCCCAAATTAGCATGTTACCTTTCAGAAATCTCATGTTAACAGCCATCAAAACACATAAAATAACAAGAAATGAAGATAAGGTGCCTTCTATTGAGCTCCAATTTGTGACTTAAAGAGATAAATCTTGGAATAAACAATTTATGAATTATAAATAAATAAGAAAATCCATTTTCTCTAACATTTCCAGGAAAATTGGTAAATTGAAATGCAAAATGATGGAGGAAACTTAGAACATATACCTCAACCCATCTGCACTACTATCCATATTAAAGGGCCTCAGGCTATTATAAAATCATGTGACTATTAATCAAGGCTTGCAGCAGAACTACATGACTATAGTGAAGAGCCTGGAAAAGTTCTGTGTGTGTGTGTGTGTGTGTGTGTGTGTGTGTACAAACACACGCACACACATTTGGGGTAAGGACTTTTTGGAGAAGGAAGAACGATAGATTTGAATTAAAAAGGAATTGTTTAATTCAAAATATAACATAATGTTTAAAATCTAGGTAAATCAAATATTACTTAACTACTCAAATTCAGATAGTCAAAATAGTTGATTTGTTTTAATATATTCAGTATTTTCTTCTACCAAATCTCCTCCTTTTTCCTCTGTTTCAAAGAAACCAGTTCATTCTAAAATAAAAAAATTTTAAAAATCCATGACAGTGGGTAAGAGAAAGAAAAAGTGCAGGGACCTAAAAAACACACATAGGAAAATTTGGTCATGGGTAGCATTTGCAGTATTACTGTCCTGCTTATTCTACTCTCCTTCCCCTCATTTTGCTGCAAGTCCTTAACATTCTTTTTTAAGTATTTGTCTCAGGTTACACCTCAGCAAACTCAGAGGTACAGAGTGAACCCAAGGGGTTTCTTTTAGTGTTTTTGTTTTTGTTTGAAGGGGGTGTCATGTTTTGTTTTGCTTTTTGAGACGGGGTCTTGCTATGTATCCTAGGCTGGCCTCTAACTCATGGCGATCCTCCTGTGTCAGCTTCCCAAATGGTGAGATTACAGGGTGTGCCCACCATGCCTGACTAAAGCCAAAGTTTAAATTAGTGAGTTTATAATAATAATCTTGATTCCAGATGCTAATGGCTTTTTTTTTTTTTTTGCGGCACCGGGGATTGAACTCACAGCCTCGCACCTGCCAGACAGGCACTTAAGCTGCTGAGCCAAACTCCCGGCCCTGGTTTTTTGAGGCAGGGTCGCACTATGTAGCTCAGGTCGGCCTTGCGCCGCGTTGTAGCCCAAGCTGGCCTCGAACTCACAACGCTCCACCTACCTCAGCCTCCCGAGTGCTGGGATTAAGCTAATGGCTTTTAATATTGGTATTAAAGGTTCTAATACCAATTAGAACCTTTCTACTAGTCACAGGCAGTGTAAGGTTAGTAGTTAACATCATGGACTTGAATCAGAATTTAAAGATTTGAGACTCAACTTCTCACTTCTAAAATGAGTAATTTTGCATTGTAATTCATGGTTTCCTGCCTCACTGCAGTGTATTGCACTGCAATGAGGCAGGAAACCACACAAAGAATAAAACACACAAAGAATTCCTACTGGAATGAAAAAGATTTTCCTGAAGGGTCTTTTTTCCAAGAGACAAATGACTAGGGTAATCACTGTACTTAGAGGGCAAGCAGAAACACTGAAATGACACCCAGGATTTGAAGGCAGATTTATTTATGTCAACGGACGTTGATTGGAATCACTCCCAAATATAAGGTCCCAATCTCTGGTGGTTTGGGGCTTATATTGGATAAGCAAGCAAGAAGTACAGAGGCAGAATGGCTAGTCAGTTGGAAACTGGTTTATACAATGTGCATTGCAGTGATCAGTCATTTCTAAGAGCCTGGAGCACCTGGAACAGGAACTATTGCCTGGGCAACTAAGAAACTGAAGTATACTGACAGGGCGGGAGCATTTTCTGCTACAATACCAGTTTGCTCAGACTGTAGTGGACAGAGGATATAGACTTTCAGTACAATCCAAACATTGGTCACTATCTAAAGGTACTCCAGTGTGTAACAGTAACAGACATTTTATTGTAGCTTGTATCATGTATGCTATGTGTATGCTTTATCCCATTTAACCCTCCTAAAAACCCCATCCAAGTTAGGTCATTTTCACTATTTAAAAAAGAAACACAAACAAAGTAATTTACCCAAGACACATGGCCTTAGGAGGTATGATCAGAGATGGATCCGAAATGTGCCTGAATTCAAAGCTTGTGGTTTTTTTTAAATTATTTTTATTAGTGCAGTATATTCACCATGGGGAGTTTGTACATACATACAATACACCTTAATTCTTTTTTCATTTTCTTCTCCTATCCCTTCTCTTCCCTCAATCCCTTAGTCTCCTTTTTTTCTATGAAAGATGTATCTCCCTGTTTCCTATTACCTATCTTTCACTTTATTCTTTATTTATATTTTGGTTTTCTCATATAAATCATGTAAAATTTTAGCATGTTGGTCTGATTTATTTTACTTAACCTTATGGTCTCAAGGTTCAAAGCCTATGGTTTTAATGTTTCATTTTCTGTTAGTGATTAGAACTTAACACCTCTAGAAAGGACAGTTTCCTTTCCAGCCAGTTCAAGGCCACTTATTAATACACCTGGAGTAATTTCTTAGTCAAGACACACCCTATCAATCTGGTCATGTTTTCATTAGCTTTTCAGACACACTTGCTTTTCTGGGTAAGTGTAAGCAAATATGTCAACTCCATAACTGAGCATGTGAAAAATAAACAGTCAAGCTCTTGTTGTTTTGTGGAAATTTAATAGAAACATTAGAGTGAGTTCTAGTGCTCATTACAGTCTTTTTATTCTTTACCAATAATTCCTTTTCCAAAACGTAGTCCCATGTTTTGCATAAAAGTTGGAACGTTTCCCATTTTTCTCCATCCTTGCTATTATTTTGTTAGTATAAGCTGAAATGAAATAAACACAGCCAGATTCATTTTAATTTCTTTGAAACTTCTCAAGAACTCTTCCATCACATAATAGATTAGCAACAGGATAATTATAAACAAGAGCCTCAGAGAGGCTCTTCCTTGACAATAGCATCCGCCTGACAGGCAGATGTACCTTTGCCTGTTTCAAGAAGTTGAAATCACACCGATCATTCTTCACTGTTCTAGATCCCTGAACTAAGTGTGTGCATGGTGTGAACATCATGGTTTGGACAAGGAGTAAAACAATAACAAAAACATAGCCTACACATCCTCTGTATTTTGAGAACCTGTTCTTTTTGCAATATCCAAGAACACATATTGTACTGTCTATTTTTCTATGTGAAAGAGAACAAAAAAATGATCAAGTGTAGTTTTAGTTACAGAGTTTTTAAAATTAACTCTGATGTTAATTAAAAACTCTTTTTCTACTGCCAGAAACCTACTCCTTAAAGTAGAGGTCTTATTTCTCTGAGTATCTGAAAAATACATCTACATCCTGCCCTGCTGGTGACAGCGCTGGTTATTTTTTGTAGTAACTGTTAGTTCCCCTTTACAAGGAGTAACTGCAACCCACATCCTCAGTCACATGTCTGCTCCTCTCCTGCTCCCCCATTACAGCCTAGAGAGTGATTGGGCACCAGGCAGCATATTCCATTGCCAAGCAGATTCTCTCAGGGTTTTAAAATGAGACACAAAGGGTATTCTGTTGGTATTTTCATCTTTGAAAAGAAGCACTTCTTCACCCAAGTCCCCATTTTCAAAATGAGGTTTGATTCCTGGCAACATGACATATATGTGAATATATAAAGGAGTAAAAATCTGTAAGCCAAGACAATTATGTTGAACACTTTGTTGTTTGAGGGTTTATTTGTTTTATTTTATGAAGTAATTCTTTTTGGGGTGGATCCAACCAAATCAGGAACCAAATCAAGTTCCTAATGGAATTATTTGAACTTCTATAGTGACAGCATGGGATTTAGTTGAGGACAGTCAAATTTGAAAAATGGAATAAGCTTATGAAACATATTATATACAAAATGCAAAACATGTAATACCTATGTAATAGACAGACACCGAGCATCCTCAGTTGCAGATAATAAATAATATGATAGTAGTACATGGAAATCCTTAATCAATATGATCCCATGTTCCCAGTGTCATGACAGACTTGATTTGTAAATGGTAATGTTAATATAGCATGCAGGGGTAAACTGATAGTGAGATCAATGTGGTTGGGGGGGTTGTGGGTACTGGAAGAGTTTTATCCGGACCATGACTCCTGATTCTGTGTTTTCTATGAATCAAGTCTTACTTCTCTTTTTCCCAGTCTCCAGGCCTGTCTACCCTGAAATTAATACTTCCTTAAATCAGATCATTTATATTCATTTCAGAGAATTCTTAATTTTTTTATACTTGCTCAGAGTATATTTTTTAAACACAAATTCTTTATCAACTATTTTTGTATAGCTTCATCTCCTGCCATCTCTAATGTGTTACTGAACAAATTCCTGCATCTCCTCTTAAGAAACAGCAGTATTCTAGCTTATGAAACCCTTTATTATAGGTCTCTGTGCATCTTTCCCTTTACTCTCTGCTTTTATGTTTTGCTAAAGACAGACATGCAGTTTTGTTCCAGGTCCTCATATACAGGGATTCACTTTTCCCATCGACCTTGGTGCTAAGTACAGCTCTCAGTAGCACTGTGCTTTCCTTTCTCTACATGATTGACTCTTTGTTGTTCACAGCTCACCGTAAATCAGAAAGGTTTTCCTTAACCACTCAATCTAGAGCAGCAATTCATTCTGTCATGTCAGATGAATTTACTGATACTGTGTATATTACAGTACACATCACCTTTACCCCTCCCCACTCCATATAAGAACTGTTAGAACAGACTCTGACAGCCCTGTCTTTTAGTATTCTCTAGAACCTAAAACAGTGCTGACATTTAGACAGCATGCAAGTATTTCCCAGAGAAGCGAATGTTAAGTGGACTGTTCTGTAGCTCCCTCTTGCCTGGAATTATTTCTTTACTAAGCTCAGGTTTTAATAAAAAGTGAGCAAGTTTCTAGGAAAGTACACCTGGAAATATCTTTCTCACTGTGCAGAACTCATTGATCAAAAATCACTCCATCACATGAATGGCCTCTGAATTCATAATTAAGTCACTTGGAGTTTTGGACTTTACTTCATGCTATTTTTTATGCAGAGTGATGCACACATTTATATATCATGGATCCATATACAAAAATTAGTTTATTATGTACAGCCAGTATAGGACCCTGTTTGTGCATGTTTTCAGTTTCCCTCAATCCCTTGACCCAATATCCCCAGGATAATCATGACCTTGAATTACGCTTTTCAAGTCTGCGCACATCCCAGTGTCACATCCTGGAGAGGAGTGTGGCAGGATGCAGGGGACAAGCACTGCTTTTCCTCTGTGGGAGGGCGCTCTCCAGGATTCGTAAACTTCCTACCAATAAAAAAATTAGAGATACAAAGTTTAAGGAAAGGAAGACATTTCGTTGCACGCTTAATTGGAAAGCAAGAAGGAAGGAGAGATAGCTACCCTGATAGATAAGAGTAGGGGGCTCTAGAAAGATGGAGGACCTGAGGGCTCTTTGTTTTCAGCTGTTTTTATTGGATTAGGGCCCTCCCCCTACCTCGAATTTGTCAGAATTTCATTGACTATTTTAGGCCCTAAATTACCACCCCAAGTGTCATTGTCTAGGAGAAAATTCTAGAGACCTTCATTTGGTTTTCCTTTGTCCTGTCAGGAGAATTTAAGTGGCTGCCCCTGGCTTCCTTTGTAAGATGGGGAGGGTTGTTGTGGTACCTCCATTGGCTTATCAGCTTTCTCTTGTCTTGTTAACTGTTCCTTCCAAAAGTTTTATCTCTTTCTAGTTCAGATTATCCAGAAAACCCAATGAGGCCTTCCTCTGTTTACAGATCCTTTTTCCCTACACTGGTGTAAAATCACACAAAATTATTCTTTAAAGTCCCTTAAAGCTCTTATCTCTACTCCTTGTGAAAGAAAAAACTATTTCTTTCCCTGATCGCCACTTGAAGAAGTTGGCCATATTGTGGAAAATTAACATATGTTCAAATTTTATAATCCAACTCCTCCCAAAAGGATATTCACACAATGAAAGGAGAAACTGACACTGACCAAATAGAAACATTTTTATTTGTCATCCTTTTCTTTCTTGTTGTTTACAGATGGAGATATGGATGCTTTGGCCAGAGTTGTGTACCCCCAAAATTCAGACTGAAGCTCTAAGTGGATTTACACGCAGGACTTAGAACAAAGAAAAAGGAATCAAAAAGTCTGTCACAAAGCTTTCCTGGAGGAATACTGAAGTGTATACCTAGAGTGGCCTTGTGTTTGAGCTTACAAACGGCAGCAAAAGGATGGGCACTAAGTTCTAGAAGTTTGAGGAGGAAGTTGATAAAGGAAGTAAAAGGAATAAAGATATGTTGGTAACAAAGACAATGCTCTTGGTTTTACCCACCCCATGGCTATTCTTGTTCATAAATATCGTAACTGGGAGAACTGCTTAGTATGTTATTACAGATGGATAAACAGCACCAATTGCTTGCTCTTCATAAACCTTTCTGCTATTCATTCATTCAGAGGACACACAGAGAAAATTCCCTTCTAGAAATGACAAAGGGAAAGATTACCCGTTCATATTCACACCTATATACAATTTTAATCATATTCATACACAAACGTAGGGTAATCATCACTGATGTGAAATAGTTTTGTGATCTTCAGGAGGGAAAAAGGAGTCAGTTCATTTATGTTTTAACAAAATGAAACATTTTAGGTTAGAGGCATTGAATGCTGAGGATTTGAGATAACTTTTAAATGGCTTTAAGGATTCTTTTCCTGAGAGTCTGCCCTTTATGTTTTTTTTTTTTTTTTCAAATTTTCAATTTCCTCCATCTTAACTGTCAAAATAGAAAGGGTGCTCTGCCCAGTAAAGTAATTAGTCTAAATGAGGAGAAAGCTGTGAAAGGAATTCAGAATACCACAAACCCTATTAATACTGTTTGGTTTCAAATATGAACAATAGACAGCAATATGCATTCTAATGACTGAAACATCCAGACATTCGGTCAATAGCATTCTTTTAATGTGTATTGTGTGCAGAGCGCCATGCCTGGCTGCTGTCTGAAGAAACAAAAGAAACACAAGACAGCTCTTATCTTTCAGCTTACAAGGCTGCAAATCTCAATATGCCAAGACTGGATGAGAAGTCTGAAGCCATGAGGACAAGAAGTCATTTTCTAGACTGGATGATAATTGCTAGAGACTGAAATTATGTCACTGCTATAAACAAATACAAAATTGTGTTGCACTGCTTAAGGAGAATACAATTAATTAATTTTAGAATACTGTGTTTCATTTTTTTGTAGGAAAGCTCCATTTTGTTAGTTAACTGGTCTAATATATATATATATATATATATATATATATATATATTCCATTGAAGACTATTCCTTGGTGTCTTAACAACTGCACAGGTCAACTCCACAGATCAAATCAGCATGAGGTATTCTTCATGTGATGGTGAGAGTTCATAACAGGAGCTTTGATCTTGGAACTGTCCTGCTAACAGCTGGAATTAGATTTACTCCAAACTTTGACCAGCCCCGAACAAAGACTCACTTGACAGTTCTCTTTTAAAGGGTGAAAAAAAAAACCCCAGTTTAATAATTCCATGCTAATTTAAAAATAAAGTTTGTGAGAAATTTCTGTAATAATTAAAAATGTGTTTGAGTTGGTACAAAAATATTTTCAGGCTGACATAAGAATCAATATCATACTAATCGGAGCAGAGCTGTGAAGTAGATACACTTAGCAAGAATGACTCATTTGCTACAATTATAAACAAATTCATTTTTATCTCCCACTGTCTCTTCAAATATTCTCTCGGGCATTTCCACTGCCTTCAGGTGAAAATTTCAGCAATCCTTATTACTTTTTCTGCAGATTTTTGGACAATAGTCATAGAGTTACTTCAAACATTATATTTCAGAAGTCCTAAAACATTTTATTTCAATAATAAATCAAAACTCTAAATTTGAGTTAAAGCTAAAGCTTCTCACTCCCCACTACTGAGGCCTGAAATAGGAGGGAAAATTACAACTGGAGATGGCAAATAGTTTGCTCTCTTTTCATATACTGTATTTCTACATCTTAATCCAAAATTTAAATTGGAAAACCTGAAAAGAAGAGAGGAGATCCCAAAACGATGGTATTTGAGTGAGATTCTTGCAAACTGGTATTGCTCCTCTCTATGTTTGTCAAAACGTAAAGGTGAAATTTTCTGTGGGTTGTCCTAAGGTCATCCGCACACAAACTCATCCATGTACACAAAGACGAACATCTCAGCTGCAGTGCCTCAGATACAAGAGGTAAATTCTCTGCTTTCTCTATTAGGGCTCCTGCATCCTCTCTGAGCATGCAGCAACACTTCCAGCTTGCTCTGATGTGGCTGGGTCACTTTTCCAGGAATCATCTTGGACACAAGATAACTAACAGCCCAGGTCTCTCTCAGCATGTAGGGTCCACACACACTTTCTAGAAAAGCCCACCTTTGATTTGCTCATTCTGCAAATGTCTGTGAGCTTCCATTAGGCACCAAACTTTCTAAAAATACATATATGCTGAAATATAAATGAGTCATCATGCTTAAAGTGTATCTTTCCCCAGGGGTAATTGCATTTTTATAAGATTGTTTTTAAACCACATGAATAAACCACACAACCCTAATTACACAGATGGATTCATTCTAATAAAGCAAGTCCCAAAAGTTTACATAGGCGGCACTTTAGAGGCAGTGATGTGCTGTGTTCTGAAAGATTAGGCCAAGGGGCTTTGAACCATCAAGGTCCAAAAATGACACTGCTGTTACTTAAACTGTGTGGTTATTTGGGGCAATTTGGTGGATTACAGCAAAAGAAAGGTCTAAACCCACTGGAGCTACTCCTCAGGTTCTTTTTCACATTGTCAGCTTTTGTAGGTCTGTGTTGTTATTAATTTCAACTAATTAAGTCATAGAACATTTGTACTGAAAGAGACCTTAAAAGCTGGTGAGCTGGACATGGTAGCACAGGCCTATAAACCCACCTCTTGGAAGGCTGAGGCCAGAGGATTGCCTGGAGTTCAAGGCCAGCCTGAGCTACACAGTGAGTTCAAGGACCACCTAAACTACATAAGAAGACCCTGTCTCAAAAAATAGACAAACAACAAAGTTATCTAGTCAAGGTCTTCTTGCATATATCTTTCCTAAGTACATAAGATTATATATCTTTGGAGACCTTTGTTATAAAAGAAAGTTCTCTGAATATACATGCAGAAAATCAAGCAATGGATTCTTTCAGCAATGTATAGTGTACAGCCATTTATAGTGTATTCTCACCTCACCACGGTGATGACTAAATTATCATGTGGCAAATCTATGAGTGGAAATCTATGTGAGGAAAATACAGTCTTGTCTAATTTGAGGAATTTGATTCAGGAGAAAAAAATTATGAAAGGCTGAAAAAGGTCCTTCCCTTCATGACTTTCCAGGAATTCTTAAAAAGGTGCTTGACCTGCATCAGTCAGCCCAGAGACTGAATATGCCAGAGATATTTGAGAAAAAGCAAGGAGGCCTGTGTGTCTGGGGAATATTAAAGGAGAAGAAAAGGGAAGGAGAAAGGAAAGAGTAAGAAAGGAAGGCAAAGCACACTATGCAGGAGAGCGGTTCTCAACTTTAGATGCCTACTTGAATCACTTAGGAAATTTTCAACAAATATCAATTATTCAATCATAAAACCAATGGAAAAATATTTGGGGATCTGCTCTTGTGATAGTTAACTGTCATGTGAGTTTGAGCAACAAATGCCCAACCGATTGGATTACTGTAGTTCTGAGTGTGGCTGAATGAATTTACTGAAGACTGACGACCCACCCTGGGTGTGAGCAGCACCAGCAATAGGTCTGTAGCCTAAATGGAATAAAAAGGGGACAGAAGAAAGTCTTGCTTTAGTTTCTTTTGAGAAGTTCCAGTCTTTGCCATTGCTTCCAGCTCAGATTCTTCAGCCTCCAACATGATGAGCTCCAGGTGTTCCACCTTTGACTGGATTGCTTGGCTCTCCAGCACAGACAGACATCTATCTGCATTCTTATACATCGGACCTCGCAGGCAGCCATTGTAAGCTTATCTTGTATTGTACT
>RJWM01045782.1:0-12636 GCA_004363535.1 Dasyprocta punctata
TGGTGGCGCACGCCTTTAATCCCAGCACTCGGGAGGCTGAGGTAGGCGGAGCGTTGTGAGTTCGAGGCCGGCTTGGGCTACAACGCGAGTGCAAGGCCGGCCTGAGCTACACAGTGCGACCCTGCCTCAAAAAACCAGGGCCGGGAGTTTGACTCAGTGGCTTAAGCGCCTGCCCTGGCAAGCGCAAGGCTGTGAGTTCAATCCCCGGTGCCGAAAAAAAAAAAAAAAAAAAAAAAAAAAAAAAAAAAAAAAAAAGAAAACTGACTGCAGCTTTTGGAACCATTCGGTGTTACAATACATCCTGGTCTACTCAGCATTTAATTAGCCACTCTGTTTGTCCTCATGTAAAAATACAACACACGTTTGCTAACTCACCAGGCTTACAGGGTCTTGATTTAAATGTGTCTCTGCCATTAAATGTTTTAGTGTTTGTATTGGATGATCTGTGTCCCCCCAAGGCCTCATCTAATTTGGATGGGGCTGAGTCTGGCATTTGTGATCAGTTTGTTGTCTAGTGCTGGGATTGTTGGTGTGAGTGCCACACCCGTCCAGGAGTGGAGCCGACAGACAGTGTAAGGGAGATGGGTCTCCCTTTCTTGCTCTTCCACCCTCTCTCTCTCTCTCTCTGTCTCACCAGCATGCCTTGCAGTTTGGCGGCTGCCACGAATGCAGCCCTGCCACACCACGCTGTGTTGGAGCCAACTGAGTATGGACTGAAACTTCTGAGAAACTGCAAGAAATAAACCTTTCCTTCCCTAATTTTGGGTTCAGGTATTCTGTCTCGGCAATGGGTGAAAATTAACTAAGACAGTATTATTTTCAAGGCTGTCTCCCTTTAATCAACCGACTGTGCAAAACATCACAGGGAAAACAGAATCGTGAAGGAAAAGAGGTTCTTTCAGTTTTCTTATAAATGAGTGGAGTAAGGCCTCAATTTATAATGACAAATACAAATGTACTACAGAAAGCACCTCACCCCTTTCCTATAGCAGGCGAGGGTCAGCCAGTCTTCAGGAGGGAAAGACTCTCTTCATGGTTGGGGGACAACCATGCTCAGTGAGCTGGAGAAGAAAACTCTGCAGACTCCCGGGCTGCTTTTTGTACCACACATTTTGTATGTTACAAATAACATCTGCAGCTTTGCGACTGAACAATACAATACTGATGCAAATGCTGGAACACTATTCGAAGATGACAATTGGAAAGTAGGTATGGTCATTCACTCTTATAATCCTAGACCTCTGGAGGGCTGAGGCAGGAGACTGTAGGTTTAAGCCCAGTCTGGAGAACTGAAAGACTTAGCAAGACCCTGCCTCTAAATACATAAATAAATGAACAAACAAATAAGGCTAAGGTTGGAGTTCAGTGTGAAGGCTCTGGGTTCACCTCCCAATATTAAAAAGCAAAAATTATGCAAGCCTTTAATCCCAGCACTCGTGAGGCTGAGGTAGGTAGAGTGTTGTGAGTTTGCGGACAGCTTGGGCTACAATGTGAGCATGGCCAGCCTGAACTACATAGTGCGATGCTCCCTTGAAAAAAGTAGGGCCAGGAATTCAGCTCAGTGGCTTAAGCCTCTCCTGGCAGGCATGAAGTTGTGAGTTTGATCCCTGGTGCTGCAAAAAAAAAAAAAAAAATTAAAATAAAATAAAATAATAAAATAAAATAAAATGCAAAAATTAAATAAATAAAAATTTTAAAAAAGAACTGTAGTCAGTAGAATTCTGCTCTCCCTAATAAACTCTGGTTTAGGTTTCCAAAATAAAGAATTTCTGTTCAGTAATGTGTAGAATTCAATTCTGCAGAAGATTGGATCCTGCAGACACATTTATTACAACCAAGAATTGCAGAAGTGCTTATGCCTGACCTCCCAGAGGAAGTCAGTGTAGGTACACAGCCAGGGAATTCTGTCAGGAAGTCCGGAGAGAGAGCCCAGGGATGTCTTCCCAGGCCTTCACAGCCACATCCTCAGACCCAGAGCCCTGAATCCACGGGAACTGCTGCAGAAGTGAGCCAGATCCAGCTGAGCCGTTACAAAGCTGTCTTCAAGAAAAACCTAAAGTAATCTCCTTTGATATAAGAATTAATCTGATAGATGGGGACAGGATAATGCATATAATCTCTCTAATCTCTCCACCTGGATAATACACTGTCATATCATTTGATATGATATCATGCCACTTCTACACTTTAAACACTCAATAATCCATAAGAAAAATTGAAAACCCTGCCGGTAGTCCCAGCAGTCTAGGATGCTGAAGCAGGAGGATGGCAAGCGTGAGCCAACCTGGGCGATTTAATGACTTAGTGACCACCTGGCACAAAGTGAGTAATAAAAGAGGCCTGAGGATGGAATTCAGTGTGAAAGCCCAGTACCAGAAAAAAGAGAAACATCTACAACCACGGCTGCAATTCCTGGCTTCTTCCTGCTCCTTCAGCCTTGCCGCCCTCCTTTCTTGCATGTTGTCTTTGCTTCCTTCGCTCTGACCCTCTGCCCTCCCCAGCACCTTTGCTCCTCTCATTGCCTCTCCTGTTTTCCCTGCTGGTTTCCTGCTCACCGTCAGCTCCCAGGAGGAAGCCACCCAGCCTGTCATGGCCCTGCTCTGCTCTCCCACGTACTCAGCTTTTCCCCTGTCACTTCTCATGCTGTGACTCTTTCTTTACTGTCTATCCCCACTAGTACTGTGAGTTTCCTGAGAGAAAGGACCATGTCTGTATTTATTGCTACTGCATTTCTTTGTCCAGCACTGCACCTAGAAATTTATAGGGACTTGGTCACATTCTTTAACTTCAGTGAGTCAATGAACGAGCAATAGAAGGAAAAGAAAAAGAAATGTAACATAGTCTAAAATCGCGATGATGTATTTGACAGGGTGCAGTCAGCAGCACTACAGTGAGAAGTCTCTTTAAAAGTATGAGTTACTTATAACTTAAAAATTGACCTAAAAACTCACACTTACGTTAGTATCTCAGTTTGGACAATACTAACTCCATCACTCTTGTGTCGTAGGCCCCAATAACAGTATAAAAGCATTTTTTAAAGTATAGCACAGGTCAGAGCACTTGGGTAGCATGCACCAAGGCCTGTATTGAATTTCCCACACCACACACACACACACACGCATGCACACAAATCATAGATTTTAGTGATAAGGCTTCCATGAATAGAGCAACCAATGTTTGCCAAGTGAGAATATATACTTCCAAACAAACATAGCTGCTGTGGTGGTGAATGTCTATAATCTTAGCAATCTTGTAAACTGAGGCAGGAGGATCCTAAATTCAAACCCAAACTGGAGTTTAGCCACTCATTGAGGTCCTGTTACAAAATACAAAATTATGTCATGTTTCCCCTCTGTGTTTAACTGTGACCAGCATAGGGTTTACTTCAACACTATAAAAGATTTTGGAACCTCCTGTAGTTTTCTGAAAGAACCAAAGGATGTACTTTCATTGCAAAACAAGCTGCGTTTTTGCTTATATGGGATAAATAGAAAAGGGAGAGTCTGAAGAAGTAGCACGTGATTATTCCCTAATAGATAAAACCTATTTTAAAATGTGTACGTATTTTCAAAATAATTCCAAAATGATGAAATGAACAGGGAGAGTTATGAGCTATCTCTGATTTTAAAAGTGGGTTCTAGAATATAGAGATTTAGCAGACTGTGCTAGGAGGTATATTAGGACAAACCGGTACCACGTCTGCAGTGCCCTCTGGTGCTCTCCCAACACGTTACTGAAACAGTTATGCCTTCAGAGGAGAAGATGAACTCTAAAAGCGCATTCACGAAGTAAACAAAAAAATCTAGGCATTTATCTAAGTTAACGTCTTTCAGAACCCAAAATTTCCAATCAGAATGGATCAAGAAAACAATAAGATCACTAGGGTACAGAAGCATCTCTTTTCGGGAAAGGATGGGGCAGGGCTGGACCAAGGAGCACCCTGTTCCAGGTCGTGGTCTCTTAAAACCAAATGCTCTGGGCAGAGTGGTAATAAGAGGACTCTGTGCATGGTATTCAGTAGGCTTGCAGCTGCGAGGAAGAAAGACTTCTGAGGGTCAATGAGACTTCATCTCCTGTGCTAGCTCTGAGTCACTGGAGTCCCCAGCCCGAGGTCTGCATGTACTGGCCCTGAGCGTACAAGCCACATGTACTCTGGGTGCTTGCTAACGCTACAGAGCTGCCTGGCTAGGCTCAGAGAAAGTGTGTTTGACGAAGTGTGGCTCTCTAGAGTATGAAGGTCAGGCCAGAGAGGTAAAAAGGAAGGTTACACATGCACATATGCTGTACACATGTATACTTCAGACTCCACCTAATACTTGATATGGCTTTAGAAGGAGGTGTTGATGGTCTCTATGTAAAACAAGGTTAATACCCACAAGAAAGCAATGCTTCTGTGACTCTTGGTTTCTCTCCTCCTGCTTCTCCCTTCTTCACTTCCATCTCTTCAAAGACTAAAATATTTTTTGATCACTGCTCACGCAGATATGTTTTCTTCTCTGAAGGCCTCCACCACCTCTCTGTGACTTCTAGATTGTTGCTAATTCCATATGACTTTCCAGCTCACACTTCTTCCATAAAACCCTATCCTCTCTATATCTTTCATCATTTTTTCAGGAATATATTTCAACCAGCCATGGAAGAGCCAATGGTTTGGATAATCCTAGGCCCAGTGTCTAACCCTGGCTAAATAAACCATGAACTGGCCACAACTCGGGACTGAGTTATGATAGAGATGTCTTTTCACCAGCTGGAAATTAAGAGTTCTCTAGTAACAAATAAGTCAAAGAACTCCCAAACAAAGTTATGTGCTGTGTGTGACTAATTTATTTCTGAATCCCACAGTTTTGACAGTTCAAGTATCAGGATTGGGATAGACCCTCATCCCACAGAGCCACAGCACCTACATGATACTGGAGAGAACCCCAAGTACCCAAATGACAATCATGAGACAGGAAAGGAGAAAGGTAACCCTAGAGAGACACATGATCAGAAACACCACCTATAGCCTATTCTTGGAGTGAATACATTTAGAAATAGACTATGACAAAAGCAGAGATACAAAGTAAGAGAGAGATGGGAAAGATGTCACTGAACAAATGACACTGTTGGTGACAGTTAAGGATGAGAATGTGCTGTTGATGTCAGGAATACAGGGGAAGAGCATATCAAGATTTGGAAGCAGTAAGTGTGGCATTGCTGAGGGAATGAAATATAGCATCTAGAATGGGGCCAGATGTGCAGTGACTTAAGGACACAATGAGAAATTTGAAAAACTCTGTGCTTCCCTATAAAGATGAGGCCCTAAGGGGGAAGAGAAGAGACACGGACACCACTAAAAGGGTTGGTTCATTATCAAGATGAAGGTCCTGATGACCTAGACTGACAGAATAGCCATGAGAATGGACCAAGATGAGTGAACATAACAAGTAAAACAGATAAATTGTTCACGATGGAATTAAAAGCCCTTGCTAGTGGTTTGGCTGGGAAGAGGGTAGTAAAAAAAGAAGTCAGATACCCTATACCATTCCCACTGATATAAACTTTTGCCATCTTTGATACCTCTTGAGGCAGGATGAAACTGAACTCATTGGCTGGATCACAAGAGCCAGCGTCTGATGATTTGGCTGCAGAATGAGTCCTGCATTGGGGAAAACACGTCCTCAGACAATAGCAGGGCACCTGCTCATCAACATCACAGTTGTTGATGAATAGCATCATGCATGCAAAATGATTCAGACTCCAAAAGAAATTTAGATGAGTAGAGATAAGAATGTGAAGAAAATTCAGAAAACTATGTAATTTTTTACTCATAATATAATCACATATAAACATAAGTAATATATATGTAGATACACAAAAGTGATATATGTCTTTGAACTGTATTTTAAGAGAACTAAGTGTACTTTAATGAGGAAAAAAAATCCTAAATTGTAATGACTTAGTCTGTTTAATAGGCAGTATTTTTCTTCTTTCTAATTAGTATATAAGCAATGACACTGTTTAAGAGAAATGGTACTTAGAATCAATAAAAGAAGATAACTCTTAAATGCTAAAATAGTAGGATATAGAGTCTTGTCAATCACTAAGGTGTAATAGTTTCTTACTTATGCGAAATATACACTGATAAGTTGTTTGCACACTCAAATCAATATGAAATTAAAAATATTACCCTATGACTAAGTATAAATTTAAGGACAATAATGAATCAAGAAACACATAAGCATAGTGAATCATATCAGAGATTCAATAAGACATTTAGATGTGATCAAGTTAAAAACCAATTCCTGAGAGTTCCTCTTGAAAAATAAAAAATTATAAGGTGTGTCTCTCCTACCTGCTATAAAAATCACTATTATTAAAAATGAATTTTGAAAATATAAATCTGTATATATGTATGTGTATAATAACTAAAATGAACATACTGCTGAATGCATTAGTCATTTAGAAAGAACAGTTAATACTCATATGATTAGATCAATTTTACATGTCTATATCTGTTAATGTAAACAACCACTTTGAAGATAAAGAGACGCAACATTGCAACCATTGTCAAGTTTCTATCATCCTGTTTTGTAAACCTGTAATGTTACCGTTGTGCATTCATGCTAGTCGTTTGTCTCTTTTGCTTTTTGTCTTTCTTATAGGTGTCTTTTTTCTTTCTCTTAAATAAAAAAAAAAATAACAACACCTGAAACAAAAGGAAAACTACAATCATGAGAAAAAGTGAGAGAAAAGGTCCATTTGACATACAGAGGAATTTAATATGCATAACAAAAGACAGAGGAAAAGTAGGAAAAGAAGGATGGTAAGTATTGTTGAGAACTTTCAGTGTGGGAAATATACTACTCTATGCTACACTACTCTACAGAATAGGTCCAAAGTAATTTCTGAGAATATATGAAAAAGTTCAGGAAAATGTTCAGGAAAAAACAGGAAAATACATCAGAATCATTTCTCATATATTAGCAAAAACTCTAGAAATACAATTGTAAAAAAAATCAACTTGTAACAGCAACTTCAAAATAAATACTTTAAAAAAGCCTAACAAAAATAAATTAGGACTCAGGAAACTTTTTTTAAAGACATAAAATGTTGCTGAAAGTGTAAAAAATTATTAAAGTAAGAGGTGGAGCAGTCTGGGCCAGCATGGTACAGCAGCACAAAGTAACAGGACACTTTTTCCTGAGGGGCCCTGCAAAATCAATAGTTGGCTAAAACCAATCTTCCAAGGGTAAACTCATGGCATACAAGTTTCTGGTATATGTTAGATTGTGTTATACAACTGAAGATCTTGCTCCTATGGTTAAAGGTACCAAACTAATAGTTACCACAGTTTGTTGGTTGCTAGACTGTGCTTGATGCAATTGTTACTGTTAATTGTAATACTTTAGCCAGGATGTCATGCATGTTGTAACCAGTTTTTCACCCTCATACGACAACAATGTGATTGTCTGAGACAATAAACATCACTGTAGTCCAGTACCAAAGGGTGGGGGTGCCAAACCAAATAGATATCAACTTCTCATCCTTAATCAATTACAAAGGTAGGTTCTTAAAATAGACACAAAGACCAAGAACCACCTTCACCTTCTCTGAAGGACATATATTTCCTAAGAATTCCTCAATACTAATCATAAAACTATCTATTGAAAGAAATCTACAATAATCAACACAGAACAGAAAAGAAAAAGAAAAGAACAAGATTCAGAAGCAAAATGCAACCCCAGACCTCCATCCCACCCAGGACAAGTTCAGAGCACAGTGAGATAGAAGAAATAAGAAGGCACACACTAGAATTTCTGAAATGATAGCAGCACAAGTGATAAACAAAAAGATGTGGCTATAGAAAAAATAATCTCCCTGGTGAAAAATGAAATGTGATTAAAATGAAAAACAAGCCTCCATGAGTCTAGAACAGACACAGATTTTTAGAAATGGAAGAAGTTAAGAAAACAATGGAAGGTATGAATGCCCAACATAGAAAAGAAATGAAAGCCATGAAACAGATCCAAATACTTACCTGGGAGATTAAAAGTTCCATTAAAAGTATATGCAACAGATTAAACAAAGGCAAAGATAAAACATTAGATGTACAAGACATGATTGCAGTTAGCAACTATGAAAGAAAATATATTTTAAAAATAGTAAGGGGCCATGAAAAATCAATTCAACAGATGCAAGACATAGGAAATAAAAACAACATAAGGTTGATTGGAGTCAATAAGAAAACTGGGGATAATGCAAATTTCATTAAATAAACCTCTTCGCCTAACTAACGGCAGAAAACTTCCCAAACATAGACAAATATTTTGACATAAAAACAAATGAAACATGTAAAACTTCAAATAGACATGACCAAAATATCTCTACACCAAGGCTTATAATAATCAAGATTCTAGAAATTCTTAAGAACAGAATATTGAAAGTAGAGAAAAGAAACAAATCACCTATAACAGAATATAAAGTAGAATCATAGAAGACTTCTCAAAATTAAACCTCAAGTCAAGAAAAACTTGGAGTGAAGCATTTCAAACCCTAAAAGAAAACAACCTACAATCCAAATTGAAGTACCCGGCAAAACTATCTTTCAAAATTAATAGAGAAATAAGATATTTGCATGAAAAAGAACAACTGAAGAAATTCATGCCCACCAAACCACCTATCCAAAAATGCTTTGATATTTCAGAAAGACATATTTTAGAAAGAGATAAAAAAGGCCACAACTCCAAAAACACCAACAGAAAGAAGTCACCTGGCAGAGCAAACAATTAAACAGAAGGGAAACACAAGAAACCAACATCAAGATAATAAAATAAGATGGATAAGCTAATACGTATCAGTTATAACCATCAGTGTAAATGGTCTCAATTCACTAAAGAAAGAGACTGGTAGAATGGATCAAGAAGCAAGATTTAACAATATGCTACATACGAGAAAACACATTTACACAAAAAGGAATTCAAAGAATGAAAGTCAAAGCATGGAACACATTACTCCATGTGATAGGAGCCCAGAAAAAAGCCGGAATAGCTATTCTATTTGCAGATAAAGTGAACTGCAAGGTAAAATTGATTAAAAAAGACAAAAAGGTCACTACATATTTGTGAAGGGAAAACTCCAAAAAGAGGAGATAATGATCATAAATATACATGCACCAAATACTAGTGCAATGAACTGTATAAAACAAATGTTGGACATGAAAAATCAAACAAACACTAACACAATTGTAATAGAGAACCTTAATATTCCACTGTCACAAATAGACAGATCAGGTAGACAAAAAATCAACCACAAAATATTAGAATTAAACCAAACTTGTAAAGAAATGGACTTAGTAGATGTCTGAAGAGTGTTTCACTCCCAAATATTAGAACACACATCCTCCTCAGCTGCACATAGGACATTCTCTAAAATAGACCACATCCTAGCCCATAGAACATGCTTAAGTAAATGCATGTTATCTGATTATAGTGCAATGAAATTGGAAATCAATGGCAAAAGAAAGCACGAAATCTCCATAAACATATGGAAATTAAATAATACCCTCCATAACAACCAATGGGTTACAGATGAAATTAAACAATATTTACAATTAAATGATAATGCTAATACAACATGCTGGATCCTGTGGAATTGAATGAAGTCAGTCCTAAGCAGGAAATTTATAGCAGTGAATTCTCATATCAAGAAACAGAATGAGTTCAAACAAACAACCTAAAGTTGCACTTGAAGCTAAAAAAAAAGACAACTACAGTCCAATATCCCAAATGAACATAGATGCAAACAATCTTCAATAAGATACTGGCAACCAGAATGCAGCAAATCATTAAGACTATTCATCATGATCAAGTAGGATTCATCCCAAGGATGTAAAGATGGCTCAACATATGCAACTTAATAAATGCAATACACCGTATCAACAGAGCCAAAAACAAAAATCATGCAATCATCTCAATAGATGCAGAAAAACCTTTTGACAAAGTCCAACCCCTGCTTTTGTAAAAAAAAAAAAGAAAAGAAAAGAAAAGAAACATACAGAGCCAGACCCCAGCCTTTCCCTGTGAGTCAGCACCATTTGTGGACTTCAGGGGGAGAGAACAAGGATTCACCTACAAGCAAGCCCCCCCCTGCAAACCAGCATCATGCATGGGCCACCACTGGCAGAGGGACAGCCAGATCCCAGCCCCTTCTGGTATGTGGGCTGGCAAGCAAGAAGAGCCAACCCCCCTCCTCCATAAGCAACCAGCTGATCTGAAGAAACACAGCCTGCAATGATAGCTGTTGAGGTGAAATGCAATTTAGTGTTTGTGGTGTTTTGGTGTTTCACTGACTTTGCAGGTCTAGGGCCAGTGGTCTGATCATCTATTCAGAGGATGGCAATACACAGTGTGGCATCTAAGGGGGATCTCCTTCTGAGGGTGGTAGCCACTGTTAATTCCCTATTATCTTGTTTTGAAGTCCTGTATCATTTTCATTGTTTTGCTGGGTTGGTTTTTATTCTGTTTTGTTTTGTTTGATTTTGTTATATTTGATGGAATAAGCAGCTATTTCAAAGATAGCAAGATATATTATGGTAGCCATTTTGGATTTACCGTGGTCTGGTTTTGAAGTCCTTCATCACATTCATTATTTTGTTTTTATAGTTTCTATTCTATTCTGCTCAGTTTGATTTTCAGTATGTCTGAAGGTATCTGCCGCTATTTTGAAGACAACAAGGGACAATATGGTAACTATTCTTGATTTCATAATGTTTTGAAGTCCTGTATCACTTACACTGATTTGTTTCGATTTGTTTTATTCTGTTTTATTTTCCTTGGTTTTATCCTCTTTAAAATAAAATAGAATGAATTAAAAACCCTATAGAAAATTGGAACAGATTGTCTTTGTCTCAATCTGATAAAAGCCATTTATGACAAACCACCAGCCAACATCCTACTAAATGGTCAAAAAGAGAAAGTTTTCACTATAAGATCAGGAACAAAACAAAAGTCCACTATCATCACTCCTATTCAGTGTAGTTCTGGAAACATTAGCCAGAATGATTATACATAAGAAAGCAACAAAAAGAATAAGGATAGGAAAAAAATAAGTTAAATTGTTATTGTTCATGGATGACATGATACTCTACATAGAGGACCCCCAAAACGCCACCAAACTCTCAATATAATAACTGAATTCAGTAGTATAGCTGGATGCAAGGTCAACACTAACACAAACAACAAATGCACTGAGAGAGAAATTAAGAAAACGACACCTTTCACAGTGGCATCAAAAAAAATGACATACGTAGAAATCAATGTAACAAAGGAAGCAAAAGATCCAAGCATTGAAAATTACAGTACACTAAAAAAGGAGATTGAAGAGGATATCAGAAAATGGAAAGATACCCTTGCTCATGCTTAGGAAGAACCAAGATAGTGAAAATTCTCATATTCCCATAATTGTTATACAGATTTAATGCAATCCCAATCAAAATATCATTAGCATACCTCAAAGAATTAGAGAAAATAATACTAAAGTTCATTTGGAATCAGAAAAGCCCTAGAATAGCAAAAGCAATTCTGGGGAACAATGCCAAGTCCAGGGGCATCAAAATCTCTGACTTGAAATTATGCTGCAGAACTATTATGATAAAAACAATATGGTACTTGCAACACACACACACACACAGACACACACATGCGCACACACACACACTCACACATGCACAAATAGACCTGAGGATCAATTTAACAGATTAGAAGATGCATAAACAACTCCAAAACACTCAGTTACCTTATCTTTGACAAAGGAGCAAAGCACATTCACTGCTAGAAAGATAACTTCTGTAATAAATGGTGCTAGAAAAATTAGCTTTCCATATGCCAAAGACTAAAACTAGATGCATGCCTATCACCATGCACTAAATTAAAATAAAAATGAATCAAAGATCTAAATATTTAAACAGATACACTAAACCTGCTGGAAGAGAAACAGAGCTCTTAAAGACATGGGCTTAGGTGAAGACTTCATGAGCAAAACCTAGATCACATAGGAAATACTACAGAGAATCAATGGCTAGGATCTCATTCTATTTAAAAGCTTTTGCACAGCAAAAGAAATCACCTGCAGAATGAAAAAACAACCCAAAGAGTGTGGGAAAAATTTAGCCAGTTACTCCTCAGACAAAGGACCATTATTTAGAACATATAAATAACTGAAAAGAATTAGACCTAAATTCAAAGACTCGATCCAAAAACCAGGATCTGAGGTGAATATACATTTCTTAGGTGAAGAAATTCAAATGGCAAATAAATATATGAAAAAATGCTCAACATCACAATCTCTGAAAAGTGAGAGATTCAAATTAAAACAACAAGATGTCAGCTCACTCCAGAAGGAATGACAATTAACAAGAAATCAGTCAATGACAAATGCTGGCAGGACTGTGGCAAAAGAAAAAGGAACCCTTTTCAACAATGATGGAAGTGCAGGCTGGCACAACGACTGTGGAAATCTGTGTGGAGTTTCCTCAGAATACTAGGACTAAAGGTTACATTAGACCCAGCTATTCTCCTTCTAGGTAACTTCCTGTAAGAATTAACAGCATCATACCACAGCTATATATGCACACCCATGTTTACAGCAGCACAGTTT
>RJWM01045783.1:0-12635 GCA_004363535.1 Dasyprocta punctata
CTGCCCTCACCACTGCAGCCGCAGCAATTCAATTGCACATCGCCAGCACTTTAATCGCACTTTCCCAGTTCGGTTCGCACCACTAATTGGATTTGGCTCTGGTCAGGGGTGCTGCCAGCCTCCACCTTGTTTCTTTCTTTTTTATTTTTTTAACTCTTTTTGTGGGCTACAGTTCTCGTTTTAGATTCTTCTTGGGTCCAGAGTACCCATCTCCCTCTTTTTTCCTTCTCTCTGTTACTATATTATTTTATATTACAGGATTTGGATAGTATTTTCCAGGGAGTCTCCCTATCGCAGTGTTATCTGGTTGGCCATTTTGCAGGAAACCTGTGTATGGTTTTAAAATATATTGATTTATAGACTTAATGTGTTTGTCTGGTTTTGGTGTGAAGGTAATTTGGGCTCCATAAAGGATTATGAAGTGTTTACTTCTCTTCCATTTTTCTGGGAGAGTTTGTATGCATTAATTTGTTAAATATTTGGTAAAATTTGAATGTGAAGCATCTGGGCCTGGGATTTTTTTCCTTTCCTTTCCTTTTTTTTTTTTTTTTTTTTTTTTTTTAAGTCATTGAGAGGTTTTAACTGCAAATTCAATTTATTTACCAGATATAGCAAGATGTAGTATTATTGAGGTTATCCATTTCTTCTTTAAGGAATTACAGTATTTTGCATTTCTCAGTTACCGTTTATATTTTACTAAGATCAATATCCTTATGACTATAAAATTATACACAGTATTTCTTTATAAGACTCCTATTATCTGTGTAATATGTAGTAAATAAGAACCCTAGTTTTTCTGTTCTCTTCCTATTTTTATTAGCCAATTTGGCATGCAATTTGCTGATTTTATTAGTTCTTTCATATGACCAGCTTTTAGTTTCATGGTTTCACCTTTTTCTTCTCCTTCTTCTTTTCCTCTTTTATTGCTGTGGTTTGTTTTGATTGGTTTTATTCTGTTATATCCTCTTTAAAATAAAATTTAAAAAAAAACCATAGCAACTTTTCCAAATTTTTAGGAAAGTTTTTACATGAATAGAGGGATCAAGGGTATTGTAATCTCATGGGCTGCTTTTACATTGACTTGAGAATAAAGTATTCCCATTCACTGGACATGCATTTATGAACACATTGTGGTGAGGAGGTAATTCTTTAGATTAGAAAAAGTTGCCTCTTCCCTCGGGTGGATGCAGGCTTTTATTTGCTTGGTGTAAAGCATCAGGCTAGTTTTGTTCCCTCTGCTTATGCTTAATTTGGTCTTCTCAAACCAAAAGAAACTATATAACCATACGTAACCATATCCAGGCATTTTGATACCAAGCAAAGTGTTGCAAATATTTTATTCTTCAGTGTTATGTTCTCTGTAACAGATCTATAATAATAAGATGAGATATGAAAAGGCAAACTAAGTAGTCTGGAGGGATCAAGAATAAAATAAATAACTCTACAGCTACAAACGAAAGGAAAATCAATGAAAGCAAGGTAATGCCTGGTGTGCTGTATTAACCAACATCGTGTGGTAATCTGGAGGTCACTCCTGCAGGGTCCTATGAAGTAAGTGTTCTGGTGGACATGAGCCAGGATTGCTGCATAGAGACAGGGGTTTGGTTGGCAGTCCTCCCACCTCTCCCCTGTGAAAGCAGTCTGAATAAATTTCTTTCAGTTGCTTTCTGGCTTGATAGGTTAGAGGAAACGGGGAGTCCAGGGACAGGAGAGGAAGTATGTCAGCACTGCCAACAGAATCTGAAACTCATTTGCTCCTCGCCCAGTGATTTGGTACCTCTGATATGCACAATGCTACTGCATGGTAGAGAAGAGCATATATTCATTTCGAGATCTTGTCCTGGGCTGGGGATTTATGTGACCTCAAAGGAGTCTACTCACAGCCTCCCCAGATTGTCTCTAGATCTGGAATACAGCAGGTTCATAGTTTTTGTTACTTAATATTTCATAGTTTTATTTGGAGGACTTTTGGAAAACTCCTCACCATCATTAATCTATCATCTGCAGAGAGATAAAGATGAATGTAGATGAAAAATTAGGAAAGTTTAATGTGATACTCTTGGATTGACTTGAAAATTTTCAAAATGAAATTAATAAAACAGTACATGTAAGACCTTGGAGGTCTCTGGATGTCTACCATTTTGTTCTCCATTTTTGGTCACAGCCCTGTGGCTATGTTTGGATGAGTATACCCTAAAGTACCCTGGGGTAAAGCATTTGTCCTTAGGATGGTGGCTATTGGGAGAGAGCAGAACTTTTTGGATGTGGGGCTCAATGGGGTCATTAGGGGCATGAAAAATGACTTTCTGTATGGGAAAATATGTTGCAAATGACACCAAGACCATGAAAAGGAACTTAGAAAACACATAGATGTTAGTGTTGGCAGAATCATTGCAAGCATGAGAGGCAGCTACATGTCCCAAGTATCTGTTTGCTGAAAGCCAAACACTGAGATTTCCAAGGAGGATGTATAATAAAATGCCCAAGCAAATTGGACTTTGTGGCAATCTCTGTTATTTGGCAGTTTGGCTAATCAGTACTGTTTGCAGGGGGATCTTTTTGTCAGTATTTTATTCTCACATATAATCCTCAACTGTATTTCCATGGTCTCTTTATACACGAGCACTCTGAACAAGTGCTGGGCTAACTGGGAAACAGGACAGATTCTCTTTCATGAAAGAATTTTCCCCATCTGATTGATAAGCGCCTAAGTGCAGCAGTGGATGCTCTTTGATGAATATTTCATGAGACACAAATACCCTTAGAGCCTGTCCCCTTTCCAAAAGTCTATTCACACAAGACTATCATTAATGTGCTGATCTTGTTCTTTCCATATCTGAATGTAATTGGCATAGATTTGTCTCTGGATAGCATTGATTACAAATGAAATGAACAATCACTAGTGTATCATAATTTCTGTCTTCTAGAAGTGTTTTCTTTTGCTACTGTCTTTCAAAGACACTACCACTGGCTAGTACCAGCAAACGACCATGAGCACCTGAGGATGTAGAGAGGCCATCATCAATGGCTTTGACCAGGTGCACATTCAGTAGAAGTAAGTGCCTTCTGGACCTGCCACAATGGTTTATACAATATAACTTTGCTTATGAACTATCTGAATTCCATCTTGTAAATACTACTTTCTCTGCATAATTGAATGCTATTGAGCTCATTCAAACTTGTGCGTTTGGATTTAAGCAACAGTCAGTTTGTAATGGGCATTTCACTTTACATGACAGAAGATAAAAGACTAACTATTGTTAGTCTTTTATCCTCTGTCAGCATCAAAATACTTCAAGAGGTAAGCCAAAAGTTTTGACCACCACTGGGTTTGCTAAGAGCCTGAATGAATGAGTAATTTTCAGTGCAAACAGTCTAATTCAGAGAGTATTTATTGATAAGGTATTCATGATTGGATTGTAATCGTGTCAAAAGCCACACCTAAATCTAGAATGTATTGCCTCCAGAATTTAAAGAGGTTCTCAAAAATTCCTAAAATTTGAGAGTTCAAGGTGCAAAAACTTCAGTTATTTTTATTTTTCAGTTAGTTTTATTGCAATACAATAAAATTCAACATTTTAACCATATTAAAATGTACAATTCAGGGGCATCTAGTGCATTCACGTGTTCAACCATCTCCATGATCTCCATTTCCAGAACATTTGCATCACCTCAAACTTAAACCTTGCACCAATTAAACAATCAGTCCCCAACAGACACTAACCTGCTTTACATCTCAAGGATTTGTTTATTATGAGTCATATAAAATTATGCAATATGCAGCCTACTGTGTCTGGCTTCTTTTGTTTAACATTATTTCAAGGTTCATTAATGTTTTAGCTTATAGAAGCCCTTCATTGTTTTTTATGGCTCAGTAACATTCCATTACATAGATCTACCATATATTTAATCTTCACCCTCAGTTAATGGATGTTTGAGTTGTTTACACCTTTTTACTATTGTGAATAGGGAGGAACATTCATATAAAGTTTTTGTTTATAAAACTGTTCGCATATCACCAGGAGAAGAATTATTGGATTATAGATAATTTTGAGCTTAAACTTTTGAGGAAGGGCTGGGGATTTAGCTCAGTGGCACAGTGCCTGCCTGACAAGTGTGAGGTCATGAGTTCAATCCCTGGTAGCAAAAAACAAAACAGAACGAAACTGTCAAACTGCATCTTACCTCAGTTCTACATTTTAAAAAACAGCCAGTATTGTATCAAGATCCCAACTTTTCCAACATTTGTTTTATCAGGATTTTCTCTCTTTTGGGTATAAAGTAGTTTTCAATTGTAGTTTTTGTTTGTGTTTTCCTAGTGATTAATGATGTTGAACATCTTTTTGTGTATTTAAGACTTTGTATATCTGTTTTGGAGAAATGGCTACTCAAGTCCTGTGCTCATTATTATTGTGATAAAGAAAAACAGAAATCATGAGTTGTGTACTCTCTAAAAAATGTTAAGTGTACAACAGAATTGTATCGTTAACTGTAAGATTTTGTACAACACATTTCTAGAGCTTTCTCATTTCCCATAAATGGAACACTTTATCAATTGAACAGTAAATTCCTGTTTCTGAACACCACAGTCCATGACAATTTGCTTTCCTCTCTACTTCTAGCCATTTGACTAATTTAGATACTACATATAATTTGAATTATGCAATGTTTGTCCTACGGTTACTGCCTTATTTCTCTTAGCATAATGTCCTCAAGATTCCTACATGTTGAAAGTAGTTCATTCTTTCTTAAGACAAAGTATTATTTTACTATATTTAGGTACTACTTTTTCTTTATTTGTTTATACATCAATTGACATTCAGGCTGCTTCCAACTCTTGTTTATTGTTCTAGTGCAGTAAATATGTGAGCATACATACCTCTTTGAGGTCCTAACTTCAAATCTTTTTCATAAATACTTGGGCAAGGTTACTAGATCATGTTTTTACTTTACAATTGCAATGCTTATCTTTTTGCTTTTGTGTTGAATTTTTAAAATAAATTCTGGGTACTCTAACCTCATATATAACTTAAAAATATTTTATCTCATAATGTGGTCTGCCTTTTCTCCCTTTAGATAATGTCCTGCAATGCAAAAGTTTTCCTACAAGAAATATTCTCCTCTTTAGGATAGGTTGATTAAAAATTACCTACTTAGTTTATTTAAAAAGTTTTCATGCATTAATCTGAAGTTTATTATTACCTCTCCTTTGTAGAAATAATGTTTTTGAAGTTATCTTATCCCCACTCTCCAATTTTATATTGTATGCTTGTGAGTCAAAAACATGTCTTTTAAAAAGTTTTAAAATTTGTTTCTAATTTTACCTTTTTTCATTTTAATTTTTTACTTCTATATTTTTTTCCACTCAAAGCTGAATGCTGTGGTGCTTAATGATGTACATAGGCAACACCTGATTAGGCACCAGAACCCTGTGGAGGATGGGATCCACGACCCAGTGCACACCATTATCAGGCTTCTCTGAAGGCAAGTGGTGGCTGGGCAGGTCATAGGCTTTCGCCTCAAGCACAGCTACTTTTGTGAGTACTACGGAACACCATGAATCATCTTCCAAAAGGGAGATATCCTGCATCACCCAGAGGTCCTGTTCCTCAAATTTGATGTTATGGCTGGATGGGAATCAGGCGCATTTTGAACACAGGAAAGAGAATGTTCGGGATATTGTTGACTATAAGGATATATTGTGACAACCAATTATATCCCGGTTCTCCTCCCTTGGAGTGTGTGGTAGTGTAGCCTTCCTTTTCTATATGAATGGAAATAACGTGTGTCTTTTCAGAGTCACTGCATTACTCATAATAACCCTGTTCCCACATCACAATGACTGTGAAAGCAAAGGTTGCAGTGGGGTCTCTCTCACTCTGAATTTCTGATAATATGCATCAAATGCTTGGTATAGCAAAAATTAAATTTCTGTGATGTTAAACCTATAAGAGTTAATTTAGTTTTCAATGAATTTTAAACTAAATTATACTGCCATTTTCACTCCCTCAAGGTAAAATCTAGTTTCAAAAGGATGCATTGCAACAAAGCCACCAGATATGGAGAATATATAGTTAAGAAATTGGTGATAAGTATTGACACTATTAAGGAACAGAATCAAGATGAAATATTGGTCAAAATTATGGCCTTAATAGAGAAAATATGCTTGAAAGTTTGCCATATAAAAAAGTTTATAATAAATTTGAGGTAAAGGAACAGCAAGAGTTAATTATCTTAATAACCTGTGAAATGTTTATATATAAATTAAAACATGTAGCTAAAAGTGAAAGACTTCATAACATTCAAACTGATTCTCTTACACTAAAGGACATTCAAAGTTTAGAAATTTCTCTGCTTTTAATTTAGTTAATCCTCTGCTAATTTTAAATGAACTAAAACAAAATTTAACTTTCACTATAATGTCATATATATGTTTCAGAGTATTATAAAACCACGTGCAGTCATTCCATTATCTGTTCTCCCATATGCATTTCTTATGCCAATCTATCCTATTTTATGTCCTTCTATCTATATATAATAGGATGTAACTATGTCTGAAATAATATTCATAGTGTGGTAATTGCAGTAACTTACAGGTTGTAATATTTCCCTGTGCATGTTGTACTTTTCTGCTGGATTCCTTCTGTCATTGTTTCTCAAAATAATAAATTTGGAAATTACAAACTAAAGATGAATTTGTTGACTTCAAGTGCTTTATGTAACCAGCACAAAATCCATGTTTCCTGCCAGGGTGTCATGCAGCTTGGTGGAAGAGTGCTTGCCAAACTTACACAAGGCTCCAAGTTTGATTTCTAGCATTAAAAAAAAAAAAAAATCAACATTCTGGTCATGTTTAGCTTCCCATAAAAATTCTTTTCTCTTCTCTTCCATAATTTTAACATACTGCAAATAGATTCTGAAAAGTAATGTGATCTGTTGGCTAGGGTACAGGTTTAGTGTTTCAGTTATTTGATAAAATATGTGGAAATCATCTGAGGAGAGTTTAGGGTAGGAATAGAAGCACATATTTGTTTGAAGCCACATAGTAATTCAGCCCTTAAAAATAAGTATTCTCTAAGGCTTCAAATTCTCTTCACACCTAATTTCTCAACGAATGCATCCATATTTGAATCATTGGATTTGGCAAATCGAATTATTACTAGTCTGCTGATTAAGTTGCTCTACCCATCTGCTAATGTAATAACATTATTATTTTAATCTTAGCTCAATTTTAACTAGCTTTTACTAAAATTAGTCAATGATTGTATAAAATATTTAGGGAGAAATTAGCATTTGCACCAGACTTTTTCTGTATAAAAAGGTAATATAAAATGTAAAGTACAACATAATAAAGTTGAAATTAAAGAACATTTTAGAAATGATGGTCTCCGATGTTTCCAGGTGGTTGTACAGGTTCTTGATTTTTTTTGGTTGAGATTGAATTCAGATACGTACTGGTGAGATTGTTATACTTGTTTAGCTAGCATAACTCAGGCTATTCTCAGGGCACTTTTAACGCTTTAAGTGCACTTTCTAAGCTTATGTATCCACTGGGATTCCTTGTTATTTTAGACTATTCCTGATGTCACAGAATAGCAATTGTGGTTTTCATCCTAAAATCAAAGTTTGACTTTTAAAGTCATTTTTATGATATCCTAAGAACATTGATAAGGTTGAAATAAAGGAGATATGGTAAAATTTCATAAGAACCTTTTCATCATTTGCTTGCTATATCAAATGAAAAACAGTTTCATTTCACAACTGCTATAGACAGCTGAGTGAGATAAACATTAATATACAGTCAAAGAGGAATTGGGCTCTCAAGGAAGTCAGTACAGAAAATAAAGACTGGAGGTAAATCTAAAGATGGCCAGACATCATGATGGAGATGCAATAGCTACGCCTGCAAGATAAACAGCAATTTGGTTTTGTACTGTAATTAGTGCTACCTGGTCCAGTGGGCCCAGATATGCATCAGGTACATGGGTGGGTGACCAGAACATCTGGCTCGTACACCCCTCCCTTCCCAAAAATGCCTTTGTTCTTTCCATATGCCCTCACTAAGGGACTAGTTTTCCTGTCAGATCGGTATTAGCTGGATAGCTATGCTTGTAATCAGACCTGTTGATTGTAGCTTGATTAACATTATACCCATGTTGTGATTTTGCTGACAAAGGGTCATGGTGGTGACCCACTTGGAACCCATCCTGGAAATCCAGGAGCTCTTCTTTTTCTTATTCCCGACAAAACTCTCTTACCTTCCTCCTTTGGTTTGTAACTTCATTCCTTGTTGTGAGATCGTGAACTCATTTGACACCTAACAGGTTGGGAGTATTTTTTTTCTATATCGTAACTAGTATTTCTGCTTTCTATTACTATGAATTGAACTAAAAATTTAAATATTTGTAAAATCGTTTCCTCATGTAGTAAATGTTATTTGAATGTTTCCTATTTATATGCAGTATTATGTAGATTTCAAAAATGTGGTCTCTTCCTTCAAAGCATTTGCCATTAGTAATTCTCCTCCACATAAATAACACAAGCACACTTACTGTAAGATTCCATGCTATTCCTCGTATTATTCTCTCTGTTGTGGACCTCTTCTAAAAGTACTTTGGTAAACATCAGTCTTTATTCCTGGGTTCTAAACTCCATGTAGATGGGAAGAGTGTTCCTCTTTGCTTCCTAATGCCAAACAGAATGCCTAGCACATCAGTGACCTGCTCCTCAGGTAGGTTGCGGAAATTATTGCTGGAGGTGCCCTAGCTATGAGAAGATTATTAAGGATGTATGAATTATGATGTGGAATCTTTGTTAGTTTGGAAAAGTGTTTCAAATTAGTGTTTCTGAAGTTTGTAGAGAAAGAAAGGTAGACCAGAAAAGAAGAGTAAATTCAGCATTTTGAGACAACTGAGGAAGAACCTATAGGAAATGGTAAGTTACTCAGGTTTACTACATTCCAATTAGATGGCAAGAAGTGGGGGTGAGATGGGAGGAGCAAGACTATGAAGGAACAGCTGAGTCAGGTTATTAGAACCTAATGAGCAGGACTAAGGAGTTTTGAGTTTTTATTTAGGGAAAGAGTGAAATATTGGGTAGAGTTGTGTAATTCTAACTAAATGGCTTAAATAAGTTACATTCCAACTTCAACAAGCTCATCTTCCCAATTTTTCAAATACATGTTAAGGGCAGAAAATACATATTTTAATCTTTTAGTCACAGTAACTTGCATAGTTTTTAGCACATTTTAAATATCACCTGTATATTTTTGATTAGATGATTATCAAACTGAAATGGTATTTTAAAGGGTATGAAGTGATTCTTACTTTGTCTTATAATTAGATTACATAGTACCTTGGTAGATAGATAAAAAGAGAAAAATGTAATGATTTGTGAATGGATAAACATGAATACACACCCATGAATACACATCCGAGACATAACACCTAATCATAGACATGTATATAGGCATATGTGCAGACATATTAATGCAAGTCCATGTTTGCACATACAAAATACATATATTTCACAAAGTCTAAGACATCCACACACATATGTATGTACATGTATATATGTATATATACATGGGAAATAGTTGATAATATATTAGGATCACAGTATTAAAAACACAAAGCTCATAGAATTATCAAGGGTGATAGTTTCAGAAGGGCACACAAATAACAGATGGAAGGGATTTGAAAGAACATATTAAAAGATAAAGTGTTTAGTCTCCATGAAGAAGTGGGGGGGGTTCATCCTAAGTAGATTATCACATTGCAGGCAGATTTCCCAAACTCATATTGTGCATTGCCAAATACATGCTTAATTCACATACTATCTAGTCTAGAATCTCGGTCTGAGGATGGGTGTCTTGCTTCCAATTGCTAAAATGTTTTAGTTTTTCTTTCCAAAATTCAAATGTTTGTTTTAAGCTAATGTAAAAATATAGAAAAACATGTACAACAACTAAATTCTACTGCCACAATTCAAAATGAAACAATACTAATAGGTTGCTTTCTTACTGTAATTTTAAAATCTTTAGAACAGGTGTTGTATGCTAACTTGTTGGAGCAGGATTCTGAGGTAAGTAGCTTAACTAGTTTTGTCTAATCTGGGTCTCAAAATTTATAATTGATGATAGTTGAAGAGATTAATTTGATCCAGTAAGCCATCCATACCAGAGTCAAGGATATCGGAGATGAATACACTAAAAGGATTTACCAAGAGTGAGAAAACCAATATTTAAAACACATTGTTGTTAATTTGAACATAAATATATACAATCATTCTATAGTAATACATGAAATTTATACTGTAACACACAGTATTTTATATACTACGTATTTCATGTATCGTAGTTTTCTCAGTTGGACAAATGAAGAACTATTTCCCTTGTTCCGGGGGACTCTGAGTTTGAGATAGGAGGATCATGCATGCTGGACCAAACACCTGGGACAAACTGTTAGCATCTGAAACAGAGTAAGTAGGTTGTGACAGATTCTCTGAATTTTCCTTCATCTTGAGAACAGTTTGAAATCCTTCCCAGTCTTAAAAAATATTTTACTGGCTATACAATTGTGGGTTAACACTGCATTACTTTTGATTCTTAGAAAATGTGTCATTTCACTTTCACTTCAGTGGTTTCTAATGATGAACTAACTCAATGGTTTCTAATAATAAATATGAGGTATTTTATTTTTCCATTGAAGATAAGGTATCATTTCTCTCTTTCTGCTTTTAAGAGTTTTCTTTCTTTCCTTATAGACATTTCAGTAAGGGTTGCTTTGCTGAAGCTTCTTTGGGTTTATGCTATTGTGGCTCACTCCTTTTATTTAATATACAGGTTTGTTATTTTGTCATGTATGGTAATAGCTGATATATTTCTTTGAGTAACTTTCTAGTCCCTCTGTTCTTATTCTCTTTTGGAAATTTGATGGCACAAATACTAGATATTTTTTATTGTACTATATCTGGTTCTGTTTATTTTTAATTTATTTTCTCTGTATTATTTGTATTTGCTCATTTCTATTTTCTATTTTCAATGTTACTGATCCTTTCATCTTCTCTCTCAATTTTATGTTGAGCATATCTTTCAGTTTTCTCCAGTCATTGTATTTTTTTGCTCTAAAATTTTTATCTGGACTTCTTTGCTTTTTTTTTAAATAAAGGCAAACAATTTATTTGAAGGTGGGGAAAGTGGAGAGAGAGAGAGACAGAGAGAGACAGAGAGGGAGAGAGAATAAAACAGCTACTCTGGATGAGTAGGGAGCATTCAAAAGAGAAATACACCCCTTCTGGTCCTCTTTGTATCTTCTTAGTGTTGTCCTCTATTGATTAGTTTTTACTCATTTTATGAACTTCCTAATTCTTACAAAAACCAGTGAAATGGATTGGAAGTTACTAGTACTGTGTCATAAAACTGTTAGCTGACTTTTTGAATGGCACTTTTGCAGGGGACAGGGAATGAGTGCTTCCTTCTCTCTTTCAAGTAGGAAGTTCTGTTTCTTTCTGAACCTAATACCACACTGGGAAAAGCTCCTCATTACTGCTGGTCAGGGTAGGAGTCCTGGCTCCCCACAGACCTCCACTCACATCTTCTAGGAGTAATGATTCCTTAGTTCCCTTAGGAGGTAGTTAGAGTCCTGACTCATTGCTAGGTTTCCCTAGACAGAACCGCAGCAGATGGAGAGTGGGTACATACCAAGACTCTCCTCTTTGATTTTGCAGAGCCACTAGTTGTGTGTGTGTGTGTGTGTGTGTGTGTGTGTGTGTGTGTGTGTGTGTGACACTGGCTTGCATACAGTACTTATTTACTAAGATTATTTTGGTAGGTTTCTCGTTTTGATATTTTTATTAGGAAAAACAAATTTTTTTCAAGGTTACAAAAAATCCATGTTGGTTGGATGGGCAATTTCTTCAGCTCCCAGGCCAAGGAACTTATGGTGAAAGAAGCTGCCATCATGTCACACTTTGGGTCTTGATGTCTCTAGGTATTCTGACTTCTTTTCTGCATTTCTAAGGATCTCTTATGTTTCTTTTTATACAATAATTCAAGAGGTCTTTATGTACTGGGAACAACAGGAAAAAATGTGTCTACTGCATTTTCCCAGTTGATAGACTTTCAGCAGATAGATTATTAACTGAATGATTTGAAATAACCTATTAAAAATGAGAAGATTGGAAAGTTACCAATAATAGTTTTCCAAGGAATTCATCCTCTGTATAGGCACTGGTGATCATTCATATTCATTTTCACTTAAAATGATAAAAGTGTGATGGTTAAGACCCCAATAACAATGATCTGATCAGGGTTTCCTTAAAAGGAATTTCTTGAATAGTATTTCATGAGGCAGTGCTAACAAATAAGACAAGTTTTCACTGGATAGACTGAAAGACAGTGTTATAACATGAGGGAGTCTTTCTGGATACCATTCAGTCCTTTATTTATACAGATAATAATGTGCCTCAACATGTTCTCAATGTTAAGTTGGTAGTCAGCTGTTTTACTCAGTATCTTCTATGTAGGTAACATTTATTTTCAAAGTAAGAGTTTTGAAAGCAGCATGAGCTTATTTTATTTCCTTATGTTTCTTTCAAAAGGTAAATAATTCCAGTCCAAGAATAGAAATGTATAA
>RJWM01045784.1:0-12634 GCA_004363535.1 Dasyprocta punctata
GGCTTGGCTATTAAAGGTTCCTCTACATTCACAATTGGCTGCTTGGTTTCCTATGCTGGTTTTGAACCCATAACAGAATTCAAGGCCAGTCTGTAAACATATGGAGTCAAACAAGACCCCAATATGCTCCCAAAAACCCAAAACATTTAAAGAAAAAAATTTAAGTGGGCTTGGTGGTACATACCTACAATCTCAGCTATACAGGGTGATGAAGCAGGAGGATTCCAAGTTAGAGAAACAGTGAGTGAGCAAGCAAGTGACAGAGACAGACAAATCACTGACTATTAAGTTTAGATATAAGTACCCAGGTAACATCAATATGACTTAAATGTTAAGTTTTTTGACTTTTATTAATTTCATTATTATACTTGAGATAAGGTGCTGCTCAGGAAAGCAGCATCTTAAAAGTTTTTAATGGCAAATTAAAAATTATGAAAAATTCTTGTCAAGGAAGAAAAAACGAACCCTCTGAAAGTGACTTAAAAAGTTACTCATCAAATCACTCGTCTTCCCAGCACTTTGTGAGACTGAGGCAGGAGGATCACTGAGTTTGAGCCCAACATAGGCAACTGAGTGAGAGACTCAAAAACAAAAGACTGGGGTTGTAGCTCAGTGTGAAAGCCTAGGCTCAGAAAAAAAAAACAAAAAGTTACCTGTCAAATGTAATTTATTTGAACATGGGACACTGTTCTTACCAAGTGTTACCTTTGTGAGACATATGCTGAGGTATTTGTGTGTCGAGCATTTTCACAGTGACCTTCTGACTGCCAGCGAGAACAGAGGATGGGCCCCACCAAGAAACCACTCATGCTGCAGGAACTGTGAATCAGCAGTACACATTTATTCAGTGTGCAGAATTATAAACTCCTTTTAAGTGCACATGTCCAAGACACAGGTGAGTAACAAAGTTATGGACATGGTGCCTCGCATCCTCCGTGTCCTCCTCACTGCGATGTCAGTGGGCAGGTGCCATTTTCACCTGCAATTGGGAGATGAAGGAACAAGAATAATGGAGAATGGTGACAGCGAGACCTTCTTTCAGTTCTTCAATTTATATAGACCCAGAAAGCTTTGAGATCATGGAATTTTGAACAAAACTTTAAAATACAACAGGTTTTCACGAGTCAGTATCAGCAGGGTGGCTGATCTATGGCTCCTGTGCAGTGAGAACTTGCTCAGTAAGTTTCTGACCTGCTTAGTCAGAACCTTAATTTTTTTCCAATGTTTTTTATTGTATTTTAAGGAGGATGTAACAGAATAAAACCAATCAAAACAAACCAGTGTAAGAGATACTGGACTTCAAAACATTATGAAATCAACAGTAGTTACCATAATGTCTTTTGATGTCTTCAAAATAGCTGCAGATTAACCTCGAACAGAGTAAAAATCAAACACAACAGAATAGAATAGAAACAATAAAAACGAAACAATGAATACAATACAGGACTTCAGAACAAGCCAATATTCCAAAGTTGCTACCAAAATATATCTTGCTATTCTTGAAATAGCTTCTACTGCCATCGGATTTAACATATTCAAACAAAGGAGAATAAAACCCAACCCAACAATAGAAATGATACAGGACCTCACAACAAGACCATAGGGAATCAACAATGGCTGCAACCCTCAGAAGGAGATTCCCCACTAGATGACACACTGCTTAGCTATATCCTCTGAACCTATGATCAGACCACTGGCCCTAGACCTGCAGTGTTACCAAAGCACCACAGGCATCCAATTGCATTTCACCTCCATAGCTATCACCACAGCCTGTGTTTCTCCAGGCAAGCCAGACCCTTGGGGGGTGGGGGTGGCGGGGGATGGTACTTCTTGTTTGCCGGCTCACATGCTGGAAAGGGCTGGGGTCTGGCTGTTCCCAGTGATCAGTGGCCCCCACATAGCGCTGGTTCCCAGACTGGGCTTGTTTTCCAGAACCTTTATTAAATACGCCACTCCAGCCCCTGCCTGGCTGCTCCTGCCCGGTTTCCGGATCTCTTCTGCTGATTTCCCTTTTGGAGCTTTGCCTCCCTCCCTGGGCTGCAGTCCTCTCTCAAGTCCCTCTGAAGGTTCTGACTGTGTTCAGAGCCCTCCCCGGGAGGCGCTGTGCACCTCTGAGACTTTACGCCCCACTCTCCCGCTGTCTCAGCAGAGCACCTGGCACACGGCCCCGATCTCCCCTGGGAGAAGAAGCAGGACACTGAGCTCTGCTCACAAAGTTGCAGCCAGAGGCTGAGCTGCTGGCCCCCGGGAGCTCTGCGCTGCCCACGGGCCGCCTAGTGAAGGCACACAGGGAGCCCGAGACCCCAGGCTTCTTTCCCGTAAAGAGACCCTCGGAGCCCACACACCCAAGGCACCCCGGGCCTGACGCTCACCTCAGCAGCTCCCTCCTCTGCGGCGCCAGCTGCTCCTACTGCTGCCTCAGCCGCGCCAGCTCCTTCTGCAGCCGCAGGTACTTGCTCTTCAGGATGAGCACCTTGGTGCTCTGCAGGATGCCGCTGCCCTGGCCGCAGGTCAGGGGCTTCTGGGGAGGATTCCTGTCGCTGGGCTCTAGGACCACTGCGGGGCAAGCGCACAGGCTGGTGACTCCACTCACCCCAGGTCCACTGGGTGCAGCGAGTCACCATGGGAACCATGATCCACCCCTTCCCAGAAGTTGCCTCCAGACTCCTTCTCAGCCTACTCCACCCCAGCTGTGGCTCACAAGGACCCTTGGGATCCCCTGTCAAGGCAGTGGCCCTAGCAGTGCTGGCCTCTATGTCCCTTGGGGGCTGGCAGAACCAGCCTAGGGGGCCACCCCAGCGTACAGGGTACCTGAGGGCTGCACCCACACAGGGCAGAGATGCACCCACAGGCAGTGCTCAAAGCCCTGCCACAGCCCCACGAGTGGACAGCTGGGACCGTGTCCTGGATGGCCACATAGGGGCTGTGCTGCTGATGATCCCTTGCACACAAGTCTGGTTCCATGCACAGAATTATTAGGAACACTGTGAAATTATCTTCTGGTCATGTAAATGAGGGGCCTAACAGACATAAATCCATTGCTTTTGTGTTCAGACTTACATTCTAGCCACAAGATATCTTGTTATGTCTATGCAAATAATTCAGAACCTGGAAAAATCCAAAATCCTAAGTACTTTTGATAAGAGAACCCCAACCTGCATAAACATGAAGGTCACCCACAATTTGAGACTAATGTCCTGACCCCATGTGGCAGGGAATCTTCACCTGCCTTTCTCCTAGAAGTTTTCAAATGGAGCCCATAGCACTACCATCCTGGAGGACACCCGGGAAGGTCGAGTCTCAGCCCGTGCTCAGCACTGGCTTGGCGATTACAGTGCTACAGGGGCGCAAGCGATGCGGACCCAGCCAAGACCTAACAACAGCACAGGCTGGGGAGCCGCTCGGGGGAAACTGGATCAGGTGTAAAAATGCCTGCTGGGGTCTCACGCAAGGTATCGTGTGCCTGCTGGTTTCTTCTAAGATTTTCTTTCAGCTCCCATATTATGTCCTTTTGATGTTCTATGATGGCTCTTGCAGAAGCAATACTGACAATGATAGTGATAGAAGTGTGTAAACACCCAGCAACTACTTCACACGAAGCCTATGCGGGACTGTTGGCAAGGTGACCCCCACGCTGCACCCCTCTAGTGCTGGCAGTCAGCCCAGCCTCTCGGCACCACTCTGGGACCATTGCATCCTTTCTGCTTGTGAGGCCATCGAACTGCAAGAGTTCTGTTTGCTGTGGAGCCATCCGGTTTCTTAACAGCAAGAATCCAATTATTTTAAAAAATTTCAAGCCTGCTTGCTTTTAAATGGGTATGGAACAAAATTTTATCAGAGGCTCCATAAAACAAACATGGTTGGGCCTTTTCTGGGAAGTCAAACAAGCACCACGAAGGTAACGGTGGCCACAACATGACAGGGAAAAGCAGTTCCACCTCCACTGTTGGGAGAGCAAACTCTGAGACAGTGGGGTCCAAGGTGAAGCGGTCAAGGTCAAATTCGGATGGATCCAAGTTTCACAGGGGAAAGAGTTCACGAGTGGTTGATTTAGACCTTAGTCAGCACTGATACATTATGACTTTCTGCCTTTCTTCAAAGCTATGACAGCATCTGGGTATAGTGCTAAATACCTCTATTCCCAGATACTTAAGAGACTGAGGCAGGAAAATCTCATGTTTGAGTCTAGCCTGGGGACCATAGTGAGACTCAAAATAAAAATTAAAAGGGGCTGGGGATGTAACTCAATAGTAGAGTTCTTGTCTGGCATAGGCGAGGTGATGGGTTCAATCCCCAGCACTGGAAACAAAACCACCCCTAACACACTATGAAAATCTGTGTTGAGTAGCCTACAATTAAACACATTTTATAATTAGGAACTCGGCAGTGTGTTTCACTGAAACCCTAAGCTCTTATGCAAGAAGGCTGGTTAGAAGCATGAAGACTCAGAGTGCTACCCTCGGGCAGAATTAGAGGTTAGCAGTACACACTGATTCAAGATTCAGAAGTACCAAGAGCCAAAAGATAGCTTCAGAAATACGCAGGGAATCTAGACCTCTCCTCCTATGGATGATGACGTGAGGACCTGACGGATGAAGCTGCCTGGGTAAGGCCATGTGCTAATGCATGGCATGCTCTCCAATTCAGTTTCCAGACTCCCTGGTGAGAATTCTTTCCATTATGTTATAGCACAAACAACTCTAGGCCTGCTGTAATTTAGACTGGAAAACAGAGGTCAATCAATAGAAAGTGGGTATGCTGTGGGGCCTCGGGTGCTTCTAAACAAAGAAGTGTTACCTTCCCACAAACACAGCAGCAAGAGGGTGAAATAAGAGAGACCAAGAGACCTTGGTCAGATCCTACAGGAACACATGTGCGCATTCCCCCACGTTCTGAGGTTCAGAAAAGGCCACTTTGAAGGTACTGATAAGGATTGAACAAGGACATACTGTGTCTCAAATTCCTTGGCCATTTTCTTCTTATCCAGGTCTAATTTCACCAGCTCCATCTTCAGATCTTCAATTTCTTCCTTATATGACTTAGCTTCTAAAGCAGCTTTGTCCTGATCATTGCAGAGAGAAGAGGAGTAGAATGATCAGTCTCAGTTTCCCTAGTTTCAGAGAGTCTGTAGCTGCCTTTGCTCTAATCGGGATGTTTCAAAACATCAAACGACAAGTACACCAAACCTAGAGGGGCATTCGCTCTAACCCAGAAGTCCCTCAACATTTAAGGTGAAGTATATGTGCAGATAGTACTGAAAGACCTAATTTTTATTTCTTTAGACAAGTACTTTTTTCCAGTGAAAAACAGTGGCCCCTGGAAGAACAGAAAGAAGGATAAAACAGGTGGAGGGGGGTGAGCTGGGCATGGGAGACAGTGTCAGACAGCATGGTGAAGCTAATCCCTCAAGGATGTGGTTGGTCGCACTGTACCTGTTTGGCCAGCTGTGTAGCTCCTGGGGGGACACAAGGGCTCCTACTGGACTGTGCAGCAGGGTCAGCATGGGTGCCGGATGCTGGGAAGGCAGCCAGCACCTGGCAGTCTCTGAGCAGCGCTCTGCTTTCCACTCTCACCGATTCTAGGTACTGCTCACACTCCATGCGCCTGGCTGCACTTCTTTCGTCAAATGCCATCCACTCATCAATGATGGCCTAGTGAACAGCAAGCACCATCGCAGCATTAGAAAACATGCGTGTCCTGGGAAAGCACAGAGGCTGAGATTCATTACTCAGCACACCCCAGAACGGCACTTTCAGAGAACATGCAGATTCTTGGGGCGGCCTCCGCAACTGCAGGTCCACGTATTTTCTGCTGATGAGAATGAACAGAGCAAGGCTGCCCAGGACTCACTGGTCTGCAGAGGTGACATGACTCAGTGACATGCCGACCCTTGGGGAGGAGGCGGAAGTGTGCAGGCTGAGCCCAGAGCTGGGCCATGGCTGGGGTTGCAATCGGCCGATACCCAAGAGCTGGTAAACTTGGCAATCACCTGCTCCCTGCTCAGCACACTCCTCATGTTTTTAAGGGAAATGATTCACCTGACATCTGGTAATTGGTGTGCAAATACTGTATTTCTGTGCAGAGGAAACCATTTAATCAATACTGTCTTCTACATCACAGCATTACTTATACCTTTTTGCTTCCTGTGGAGTGCATTTATGTGCTCGTCACAAATGCCTTGTCGTTGATCGACCATTACTCTGGGCTTTCTGGTCAGTCTGCTAGCCTGAGGTCTTGCCGAACTCCAGACAGGAACCAGGGACACTCCACCGGCAAGTTACATCCCCAAACCCTTTTGCCACCTTATGTTGAGACAGGTTCTTGCTAAGCTGCCCAGTTGGCCTTGAACTTGCAATCTTCCTGCTTTGGCCTCCTGAGTAGTGAGACTATAGGTGTATGCTACTGCACCTGGCTCAATCTTCACTTAATTTGCTGCTTCTGCCAACATGGACTCTATTTCAGACAGGCAGTGTGCCACTAAGACACATCCCCAGCCCCTTGGACTCCTTTTGGCTCTGGTCTGCTGCCCTTCAACCACATCAAGTTATCAATTCCTACCCTCAGGGTGCCAGAAGAGGCCACATCTCCACACTGACCCACAGGGAGAGATCCCTGCTTGCTGATCGCACCACAGCCGGATCCTCAGTATTACAAGAAAAGCACCCCACAATACAGAGATTACCTTATCAAATGCTGGTTTTGTGCCATTCTCTGTTGCCTGTGGACTACGTTTGGAAAGAGTCAATTACTGGTTCACAAGGTGACTATTCCCCAGATGGGAGGATCAACCCATTTAACAACTTTTCATCTAAAAAGCATGATCCCTCATTTCAATATAGTCTGTTCAAAATGAAATGAAAGTGTCAGAAGAGAAGTCCTCAAACACTCAGAACAAGCCGATCTGGAGGCTAAGGAATGGCCTGGCTCCCTCTGCTCTCAGGTCAACCATAGACACAAACTTCTGATGCTGGACCTCAGCAGTCACACTCGGGAGGAAGGCACGACAGAAAGCAGCAGAGACAGACTCATTTATAAAAAGCAAAGCAAGTGAATACACTCATCTGGAGCAGTGTTGCTTCTTAGCAATCAAGTCGTTTGGGCCAATCACCTTGGGATGAATAATAAAAATTTCACCTTGGCAGTCCCTGACCTAGTGTGTAGGGAACTGCAAAACAACTATGCGCAGGGCCACATGAGTGGCCGGCTCAGAGACAGATCCCAAGGCAGCTCATGTCAGACATGCAGCACAGCCAGCACAGAGTGAAGGAAGGGTTTCAGCAATGTCCCCACCCAACTGCTCACCCGCAAGCAAAAAGGTGACACCAGACACAGACCATGGGTCCCCACAGATACAAAGGAACTACAACACGATGCAATGCCTGACTTCAAACAGATAGTGGGCTTCAATGGAAAGGGAAAAACTAATACTCCCCGCAGGGAACACAGGAGAAACCTGGTGACCCTGGGTCTGGCGATCATTTTCAGACACAGCCACAGCCACAAAGGCAAGACCTAGGAAAAACATCATCGACAAGCTGGCTTTCTTCACACAGAAAAACCTGCAAAGCGCAAGACAGTGCCGAGACACTGAGAAGACGAGCCTCAGGCAGAGAGTACACATTTCTGCAAAACACACACCTCCTAAAGAACTCTAACTCGAGATATAAACACCAACGTTCTGTTTAGATACACTACTTCATTATCTTAAGCACATGTTACAGGAAGAATGTTTTACGAAGTCAGTGTTTTTCATAAAGCATATGCAAATAAATTAAGCATACTTAATATTCAGCCATTCTAGAAACAAGATAGAAAAGTAAAAGCAAAAGGCAGCAAGGAAGAAGCAGCACAAAACATTAATACTTACATTTACTTTCTTATTATAGAATTTATTCACTTGGCAAATGCTATCGTATTCTTTCTGGAGGCCATTTTTAAGTTTTTCGATGTCGAAATGAGTCCTCAACCAGTCTTCCAAAACCCGAATTATTTCTTTCCGATTATTCAGTGCTTGTTGAAGGTCAATTTTCATGCTGGGGAACTCATTTTCTGAGAAGTCTTTGAGAATTTCCTGTGGGAAAAATAGGTATTGAACAGCCCCACTACCAGGAAAGTCTAACTCTAAATATCACGTGAGACATAAAGTACTGTAAATACCATAAAAAGGTAAATACCTACTGGACTCTCACTCTCTATGATGGTTTAGAGCAAACTAGGAAATACAATTTCCATCTGAAACTTCAATTATCTGCATAGTAAGATTTTGGCACTCTCTGCTGTGTGACAGAGGCAAACCTTCGATGCTGCCTGTTAGAGCCCGACTCTGTCATGACCACACATCTGTGACTAACTGTCCCCATGCACCAGGGTCCCCGGTGCCAGTTTTCTGTGCACACAGCAGCTGTGCAGGGAGCTGTGAACTGTAGGGCTGCTGCAATAAAGGATTTTCTGCCTTCCAAGGCATGTGCAAGAAGTTTTAGAAGGGGTCAGATGGTTTTGAGAGCTTTATACATTCCACGTGTTAGTCTTCTCTCAATACAATTGGCAGAGGTTTTAGAAGCTTGTTCAAGTTGCAGCGCCTGAATCCTGATGGTGGCCCCTCGGCCTCCCGCTGGAGCTGCTGCATTTTCATGTGCAGCTCATCCTGCTTCTCTACTTCATTGATGAGAGCCATTTCAAGCTTGCTGATGGATTCATGATCTTCCTCCTTCCACTTTCCTGAGTCCCTACTTGCCCACGTTACACCCCCTCTCCTGTGTCCAGAGCAATCAGAAAGGAAGCCGGCCCATCAGGGGCCATCTTGGTCTCCCCTGTTGTCACCCTGCAGCCCATTGTTCCTTTCTGATAAATGACAATGGCGCTGCACATGTGAAAAGGAGGCTTTCTATTTGACAAAAAGGACTAAAATCTAATGGAATCCATGTAAAATAAATTGTACCTCAATATGCATATCCAAAAGCTCATTCAACTTGCTGTGCCTGGATCCTGAGGGCGGCCCCTCGGCCTCCCGCTGGAGCTGCTGCATTTTCACGTGCAGCTCATCCTGCTTCTCCACTTGATCAATGAGAGCCATTTCAAGCTTGCTGATGGATTCGCGATCTTCCTGCTTCATCTTTGCCACATCGATCAGCGCAAACTTGCAGAAAGAAATGAAACCCATTGGAGAGTGCCACTTTCATTTGTGGTTGCTTCATAGCTAAGCCCGCCTCAGCCCATTGTCCCCTTCGGGTTAAACTGCTGTTCACACAATTCCTGGGCAGACAGCAGGGACGCGTGCTCAGCATCCGCACCTCCCAGCTAGACTGGACAGCCAGCAAGAGGGCCCCGCACCCTCAGGTTTCCTCCTTAGGGGCATTTACATGCCTGGGCCCAAGATGACAACTGTTTTGAGGCCACAGGGTCATGGATCTCACATGTGAGCTCTGGAGAGCTGACTGGCCATATCTGTGGGCGGATTCTCAGACTTGGAGAGGCAATCGGGGAGGGCAGGAGCTTGACAGCCACCCCGAGTCACAGGGTCACGCTGCGGGGCCATCCTGCTCCACGCTCACGTGCCCTGCTCTGCCCAAGACTTGTGGGAAAACTCTCTGCCTGCTTCTCTTCTGCCTCTCAACTCTCCCCGCCCCGCAGCCCTAGCCTTGGGGGCTTCTCCAGAGTGCTGTTGCCCACTGTCGGCCTCTGCCTTCTGTGTGACCTGACCTCCTCACGCACACTGTGTCATCACTCCTCTGCTGATGAGTCCCAAACCTCAGCCCTGACTTTTCCCCTGCTGAACCTCAGACTCACAGCTGAAGGCCGAGTTGGCTTCTCTTAATAGCTGTCTCACGGAGGGTATTTCAGCCTCAAACTCTACTCAAAATCCCTCTAGGATTACCACGCGAACCTGTGTCTTGAAGCTGCCATTTCTGTACCGTCTTCCCCTCTTGGCCCTGTAAACCTCTCCAGCAGCACAGTGATATGGCTTCTCACTGCACCTGCCTCTGTCTCCTCCAGCTCTCTGAATACCTACATGCTAACCTCTTCCTGCTGCCACCGCCACTTAGACACCTGTGCCTCAGCTCTCTGTCACCTACAAAATCAGCCCTGACTCTGCTGCCTGGGGCCACCCTCCACCAGAGCCATCCTTCCTGTGCCATGTCGAGGCCTCTGGGTAAAGCTGGGCTTTGTCGCATGAATGGCAACTAAGTGGACAGAGAATCCCACACGTAGTGTTCCGGGATCCATGTACTCCTGATGTTTGCACTAAGGATTCTAAACAGCAAATGATGAGTTCTTGAGGGAGGACTTCAGTACATGGAGGGCTAGGACTGGAGTCTGCAGCCGGGTGTACGTGCATAGTACTAAAAAGTGGTGCTACCTTAAGTTTCTTGATGACTCTCTGGAATTCCATGCCACGGTTCAGGTCGCTGGTGAGTAGTTTCTGAAACTGTTTGGCTTCCGGGCATGGAAGGGAGAGGTTTGTTTTTACTTGCATTGAAAGTTCTTTCTGGAGTTCAAGTTCCTTCTCCAGATCAAGCCACAATCCATCCAAGCACTCATACTCAGTACGCAGCTCTGAGTATCTCTTCACAAGCTCCTAAAGGAAAGGTAAGATATATTCAAATTTAACAATAAGTAGCTCTACAACTTGTATTTTAACACTTTCTGTAGGAAAGATAAACATCTTTATTTTGAAAAAAAGAAGCATTAATTTGGGGTTATACAAATAATACATTTGGGGGAACTAAAATAACTAGGCAAATAACAACCAAGAAAGTGAGACACAACACTGTCACCACTTTTTTAAGGGTACCAGGGAGGGAGCCCAGGGCCTCGTGCATGCCAGGTGGCTGCTGTGACCACTGAGTCACAGCCCCAGCCCCACAGTCCTGTCAGCATGTGGACGCATTTTCTTTTACTCTTTTGAGCCTTTGTGATCTGAATGAGATCAGCCAAGCCTGAAGGGGAAACCTGAGAGAACCTTATCTGGCAGCTTCTGTAGCTCACGGCTCAATGCGGGCCACAGGCTGCGGTAGGCAGTGTGACTTAGCAGAGGCCGTGAGGAACCAAGGCCGCCCGCCCCCGACACCTCGAGAAAGCCACCTACACGCCCGTGATCTGCTGCGACTCCGATTCCTAACCCTTCCCCAGAGCTGGGGCTCTAGGCCCTCCTGACACGGGAAGCCACCGAGCCTTTTGCTCAATTCCCACAAGACCATTCGGTATCTGTCATGACTTTCTAGGGGAGCGGGTGAGGCAAATAACCCACACGTGTACGCATGCGTAACCTACAACACTGATACAGACATGGTAACTTGAAGGAAATGAAGTTATTTTTGAAGAAAGGTACAACGTCCGCATGAGACCCGGCAGAATCCAATTCTTGCTCCGTTGGGCAGCTGTGCCGCCCTGGGCACCGCTAGGCTTTCTCTGATGCCTTGGTTTCTGTCACAAGGGCAGCAGCACAGCCTCTCTCCCGGGGTGCTGGGGGCGGCCAGGCGGGCAGGGGAGGACACGGCCAGCTCAGGAGCTGCAGTCACCTCGCAGGTGCACATTTAGATCCGGGTGCGAAGCAACATGATCCCAAGCACCCCTCTCGCCCAGAGGAGACCCTGAGTCCTGCCGGGCCCCAGCACCCGAGAAAGCGGGCCAGGCTCTGACAGGCCTCCGCCCCTCAAGCTCCTGCGCCACAGGCGGACGCTGCCCAGAGCCGGCTGTGCACGAGGCCCCATCCACACGGCTCTGCCTGCGGACAGCTGTGTGGCGTGACCTCCTGGGCCTTTCGGGGGTGCGCCCCGCTGTCCCTGTGTGGGATGCCTTCACGGCCCTGCGCTCCCTGCTGTGTGCCCAGGAGCGCGCCGTGTGCACGCCCCTTACAGACGGCAACACTGGGGGAACAGCCCGCCTGGGTAACAGGGACACTTACTGCGATCCGCAGGCCCTTCTCCCTCAGGCTGCCCGGGAGGGGCTGCTCTCCGCCACTGGCCGACCTCCTTCCAGAGCGCACGGCCTCCCCGCAGGGCCGACGGTCCTGGGCAAAGACACAGACAGGCTCAGCCACACCAGCGGAGAAAGCCTCGCCACGCCTACATCACACCCAGCAGCGCACCGGGGCTGCACTTCACAAGGTGACCTCAGCGTGGGGACCGCTGCTCACTGGGGGAAGTGGGTCATGGAGCTTTGTCTCCACGGCTGCAAATCTGGTTTCGGATCTAATTCTGCTTCCTGCTCTTCCAAATCTTTGCACTGTGGTTATTCCTGCCAGGTAAATACACTAGCAAAACCACCTGCACTGCTCATGACCCGGGCCCTGGTGACATGGGCTTTTCCACACCTTGCAACGGAAAACATCTTCTTTATAGCCTGCATTTCTGCTTAACAACTACAAAATGAAAATCCCACTTTCTCCTTGGTTCCCTGTTCCACTCTGGCAACTGGAAGAATGCCGAACCCTTCAATAACTATTTCTGAAATTAAATCCCTTTGTTGGTTTAGTTACGGCCTGCATAAGGATGGTTGTCAAGTAGTCCTTTTACTGAGACTGTAGAAAAATATTGTTTATTGTTTTTTATTAAGTTATGGGAATGAAAATATTTTTGAAAGACTGCATACACCTATTTGCTTTAACTGCTTCTTCTTAAGAGGACTCGATTAG
>RJWM01045785.1:0-12635 GCA_004363535.1 Dasyprocta punctata
TAACACTTTTGCATAGCTTACTTTCCCTATCACATGGAGCAAAGTAAATCCTGAAGCTCTAACCTAGATGACACTTTGCCACTTTTCCCTGGTGTTCTTTACCTCCTCGTCTTCAGCTACTTGTTCCACACTGAGGTGACGTGAAGAACTAGCCGTGTCTGCTGTCTGCTCATGGTCCGGAAGCATGAGTGGGTCCATCATTGGCATCATGGGTTCCAGTGGCAAAGAATGCTGGCCACATTCAACAGTGACACGTGTGTGGCCCTTCTTGTGCACCAAGAGTTTCCAGTTGATGCACTCCTGTACCTGGCATGTGAGTCCCTGTACACGGCCTGTGCAGACAACACAGTGAGCTCACCTCCTGAAACAGCTGGTTTGAAATCTATGGCTATTGGCACAAGGAAACTTTCTCCAGAGGCCTGCGGCTCTGTGGAGGATGGATTCATCTTCTAGGCAAGCCATTTTAGGGTGTTCTGATGCACAAGGCGATGCAGGGATTAAGAGTTCATCCTCCTTCTTCAGCTCAGACAACCCAAAGTCGTCTTCTAATTCCAACTGGAGGGATCCAGTACATGATTTTCCTTCCTCCTTGGCCCATTTGGTGGTGAAAAGTTATTTATTGTTCAAAGACCACACATCTTGAACCTCATTTCAGAGGCCTGCACAGGAGAAAGAAGTCCTGGAACCTGGTGTGGTGACAGCTCTTCCCATCCTCAGGGCCTGTCACATGGAGTTGTGGGTCATTGATGTGCTCCAGAGGAAGGGATCACAGTAGGGTCCACTGCTCAGGAAAACTGGCACGAAGAGCTCGGGGAGTGCGTGTGGCCTGATTGCCTGCACTGACCACACAGGCCAGGGTTCAGCGCAGCTCCCTATGAACTGGTTTCAACTGGTGCCTGGGTCAAGGTGGATGGACATTAGGTTTCTCAATGATTCTTGGGGCCTGGTGGCTGTGATTTCATCATCCCACCCTGGACTTGTAGGATTTTGTGCTCGGCTCTGGGGAGACCTGTCCTGAGCTACTGAAAGTCTCTGGGCCCAGTGAAACCTACTCTGGGATCTTTCACATTATGGTGCCATTGGTATTTAGTTTGGGGAGACTTCACATGGGTACACTGGATTTTCTTCATCAGCCGTGGTCACTCCTGGGGACACCTTCCCTAAGGTGTCGTTGAAGGTTGAGTTGCTCTGCATGGTGGCCTGCAGCATCTGGATGGAGTGAACAGTCTCCTCAGGTTTTCACATAGACTTTCCCTGCCTGGCATCCTGAGGCTGCGGCCTCGTGAGGTGGGGTAGCAGCTCATCGTGCTCACTGTTGAGCATCTCTGGCCAAATGAGCTCAGGGGACTGCTGTGACTACACTGTGATGCCTGATAACGGGGATCCAAGTTCTGTTTGGATGGGTTCCCAAGGAAGTGAGGTCGTGTCTTAGGGTTCCATGCCCGGAGCCCCATCGCCAGTCTCCCCTTCACCATGGGCTGTCTTTCTCTTCAAACTAAATAGATCTGACTACTTACTCATTGTATTATTTTTTATCTACATATCTAGGAATCTTTTCATCTATCAACCATCCGTCTATTACTTTCTTACTGTTACATTCCTGCATCTTGCCCTTGTGTCACCACAATGAGCCACAGTTGTATCCTCAGATTATTTTTTTAGATATGCAGTGAGTAGTTATGAACTTACCTAAGTCACAAAATTGGACAGGTTGGACTCTGCCTTGAGATCTTCTTGGCTCAGCTGCCCAGAGCGCTGGGATCACAGTCACACAGCACTTGGTCTGATTCAGTGTGCTGCTTAGAATTAGTACAACTAGGAAAACTTGGCCATATGAGGCCCTGGTGACATCTTCACATTTAAGTCAATGTGTGTGCATTGACATTTTGCCTGTGGTACACACAGTGCTGACGGGTCTTTTCCATTGAAGGAGCCATTTTCTCTGAAGATACCATGCTGGGATTTATACTGAGACAGTTGTGAAGTTTAGGATGCTTTTCTTTTCTGGATTGATTCTATCCTTATTTCCTTTTAATTAGGAAGAACCGAGACTTTCTAGAAAATTTCACAGTAATTTTTCTTAAGAAATATGAATGTCTGTTTCAGACTCTTACTTCTTCAGTAGCAGTGGTGGATTCATAGCAGTTTGTTGCTGTCCTGTGCAGAGAAGTGATTGATTGTTCATCCTGAGCTAATGAACTTAATACCAAAGGAGAATATTCTGTATAGTGACACAGTGTGTATGTCTGAAAATAAGACCTAACTGGAATGAGCTAACTGGAACCAGCCCTCACTGATCATTGCCATGGTGATGTCCAGTGTCATGCAGAAGGTGATGCCTCTCTCTTCTCTTGCTTGATCGCTAGTTGGTAATGGCAGGTAAAGCAGTAATAGGCAGATTGGGGCTGTCAATATTTTTTCTGCTTAGGTCTAATTTTCAGGAAATCCTAGTAGGGTGAGTCAGGACATTGTGTGGTGACTGTGTGGCAGACATTATTTGTAATGCCTAGAAGGCATCACCCCAATGGTGATAAACAACGCACTTCTGTAGTATTTGAAATTTTCCTGTGGCCACTTGGAATCCCTCCGTGTCCTCCTCTCCCAATCAGCCCATGTGCTTTTGTGCCCCATGTGGGTGTTTGCATTTTTAGATGTGAGGGAGGCATAAGCATTCTACACAGAGTTTTTATGGAGTTTGAAGAGCAAAGCCAATCAGTGCAACTGTGTTGATGATAGAGAACTGACACAAAGCGGCACCTCAACCCTCACCATATGAGAGAGCAGACCTGAGTTGGACTCATGAACGGGCAACTTGAAACACCCAGGTGATCTGAGTCAGCATCGTTCTGGGTGTGGAAGACCCACCTGAGGATTGTTGCCAACAGTGTCAAAGGAGAACTGGAGGGGAAAATGGTGTGCTGTTGATTCTCCTGGAGAAGCTTTTCCTGCTGGTTTTCCTGATAGGATCTCACCTGTTTTCATTTTCAGTGGAGCTTTTGTCCTTCCTGCCACTGAAGACAGTTGAGTTTCTTTTCAAGGGAACTTGGTCCTTCCCTTCAGTGTAGCTTCCTGGGTCTGATGCAGAGCCCTTGCCCTGCTGGCACTGATCCTTCATCTTGCTGGGAAAGCCTTTGTAACTTCCACCACTGACCTTTGGGCCTTCTAGTGTAGATCCTACACATAGACCTGCATGAGGTATTTTCATGTCCTCTAAGCTTCAGATGGACATGTGGGTGACGTTGTCATGGGCTCTAGGTGTTCAGTTGGGCTTGTGGAGGACAATGCCGTGGGATCCAGAACTTAGCTGGGTTCTTTGCATGTCTAGTGTGCAGATAGAGCTCCCACACACTTTTGCATTTGACTCTTTGGTGAATATTATAAAATAATCCTTTAAATTTTGTATCCTGTGTTAAATGCTTTCTTTTGCAACCCCTGAGTATAACGCTAACGTTTCTCATCTGTATAAAAACCTAAAGCCAGCTGGGTATAGTGGCACATGCCTATAATTCCATCTTGAATTTGCAGCCAATTGGAAAAATTAGCAAGATAAAAAAAATTGAAAAACACTGAGGCTGTAGGTCAGGGTGAACTCACTCCCCTTTGCTTATAAGAGGCTCTGGATTCCATGCCCAGAACCACCAAAGAAATTTGTAAAGGCATATATCGTACCATGGTCATTCAGCTGGCAAAATATTAACCTCATAGTGCAATAATGTGAGTGTCATCAGATACTTCAAATAGCAAATGAGTTCATTTCAGTAACGCTTTGATTTTTTCATCCACTTAATTGGATCAAAGGAAACCTTTTCAAAACCATTCTAATAAAAGCACTAACATTGTAAGTGCCATTTAAATTCAGTTAAGAAGTTCCACTCCAAAATGGTCAGTTTTACAATCATGATGCATGTATAATGGCAATTTTTTAAATAACTAAACTATTTTACAAAGTTAAAACGTGAAGTATAAATTTCTTTTGGTATATGCTGGGGGTACTCATTATGGTAACTGTCACCTGTGTCCAAAGATTTGATCACTCAAAATGAAAGTTCTAGTTGTTTACACAACATTTTTTCTGATTCTTTTCTTCAGTATATATTTACAGCTAACAAATTTGCATTCTAGTTATAGATTGTTGCTCTGTGTAGTTTCTACTGTTTTCATCAATTCTTGAATTATCCAATTTTTGGGTCTTTTTTGATATAGGGTTTTGCTATGCAGTTCAGGCTGGCCTTGAACTCAGTTTGTAGCCCAGACTGGCCTGGAACTTGCAGTGATCCTCCTGCCTCAGCCACCCAAGTACTGTTTTACAGGTGGGAGCCCCCACACCTGGATCAAGTTTTGAAAGTGTAGAATCTTTGACTTTGTGGTCTATGATCCTTAAAATATTATTGGTAAAGTCATTTTGGTTGTGAGTTATTACTGAAAGACATTGACTAACTCCTGACATTGTATTTTTTTTTCTGTTACTGGTTTCTTTATTTTTTCCTTTTGATTAACTTCGCACAATTTGTATTGCTTGTTTGCTGGTCATGAATTCCTTAAATTTCATGGCATTTCTTTACTTCTTCCTAAATTTGGAACTATATTTTGGTAGGATATCTTAATGTGCATTGAATTTGTTTTTTGAACTTGGTAACACCTCCAAGCTCTGCTGGCTCTACAATTTGTGTTGAGAAATCTGCTATTACTCTAATAGTTTTGTCTTCCTTAAGTTACTTGATATTTCTCTCTAGTGGCTTTTGGTATTCTCTCTTTGTTCTGATTTTCTTGGAGTTTTCTATAAGGTGTTTTGGAGAGATTTTTTTCTGGTCCTGTCTACCTGGGGTTTTAAATGCCTCATTATCTGGATTTCCATTTCAGTGTCTAGATTTGAAAGTTTTCTCAAATAATTTTGGGGAACAATGTTTTTAGACCCTTACTTTTCTTCTCCAGCCTTTCATTGACTTCTGTAATGCTAACATTTTGTCTTTAGAGTCATGTATGAACTCTCAAATCAACTTCTCATGGTTTCTTTTGTCTCAAGGTATATTACTGAGTTATCTACTGCATCATTGCTGTCCTCAAGTGCTGAGATTTTCCCTTGTGATTGGTCATGTCTGCTCACTCTGCTGTGCTTCTCATTTCCAAGAGTTGTGCTTTCTTCTTTTTTATAACCATCAATTATTTCCTAGGAGGTTCATTCGTATCCTGCTTTGTCTTATTGCATTCGGTCAGCTGTTTGTGTCTTCTTGAAGCTTGTTGAACGTCGTATTAATTAAAATGTTCATTCTCTTTAAGTTCATTGAACTTGGTGTTCATTTGCTTTTTGAACTCTTCAAGCATTTAATCATTTGGTTTCTAAGTTCTTTCCTGGACACTTTCTCCACTTTATTGGCTGTCAGATAGCTTTTGGAGAGTTGTAAAATTTTGAGGCATCTTATTGACTTATTTTTCTTTATTCCTGTGTTTTTGTACAGAATATTATAGATCAGTTGGACTAGAAACTTCTGCTTCTAGAGACAACTAGCACTGAAATGCAAGCAGAGGACAGTTCCTGGTAATATCTGCCTGCAAAGAACCTATTGTATATAATGGAGATCTAATTTAGCAAGTTTTCTATTCTTACGTTAACCCAGGAAGACAAAAGACTAGAAATGATAGAGAAATTGCTCTAAGATACAAGATAAAAAAAAGACTTAAAAATAAATCAGAGCAGTGAAAATTGAGAAAAATAAGAGACTGAAAAGAAACAAAGGCCAACAACAGAAAGACATCAGTTTTTGATGGTATTTTTATACTTGTAAAAATGGGAAGAGAGACAGTGTTTGACAGGATGCATGTGGGAGTGGAGGGAAAGAAGAAAAGGGAGAGCTTTATAGGTAGAAAAGTAGTGTAGTCTTTAGGGAGATTTTATCGAACTTATAAATTATAAGAAACCTACATTAAAAGTCGTAAGTAACAATTTTTGGGTAGGAAGAACTTGACAGGTCAATGTATAACATTGTATAAAAGAACATTTTAAACTCAGTTTGAGTTGTTTGTAAACACGTTCCCTGTCACACAGACTGTGAAATAGAAAAAACCAGAAAGATTTTGTTTTAATAATGTATTTGATATACTAGAAACTAATGGGGAGAGTGAGGGTACTATGATAGTGAGTGAGGGCGAGGGAGGAAAGAGAATGTGGGACATAAAGTGAGTGGATGCAGAGAGAGAAGACAGTGAAATGGAGCACAATTCCTGACCCCCCCAAAAAAACTACTTATAGAAACGGCAGAAAACAACCCTTGGTGAGGAGGATCCTACTGTGATGCGTTAAAATGCTATAGAACTTAGATTTCTCTTAACAGTTTCAGAATGAAAGAGAGGACTAGGTAGAAAGGGAGAGGAAAAAAAGAAGCTCAAAATATAAATGGGAGAGCTGGTACATAGGAGAAAGTATCAGGGGGGAATAATTTGGGTAAGGAAAGGGTGAGATTGTAGATGAGATGGACTACTGGGTTTGCCTTTGGTGAACTGAAGTGTCTTCTTATTTTCTATTTTTTTTTTTTTAGTTTAATTCTTGTATTGATGCTTATAAATTTTCTGTGGTGGGTAGTTTAATTGCTATTATTTACAACCCTTAGGAAATGACTGCTTCTCAGAAGTGTCTTCCATGTTTAGCTAGCTTTTGTGTATTAAATGTGTTGCAAGATTATACCTGTTCAATTTATTGGAGATGAGGAGTTACTGCCTACTTGGCCCAGCCCCTCCCTGGTGTTTGAAAGTGGCCCACTATATTTTACAACACTTAGGCAATTTCAGTCTTGGTATGCCAGGAAGAACAGCTGGTTAGCAGAATTATGTGGCTTTGCCTAACGTGGTATATCTAGCAATACTGATAACATCAAACACAGCCTAGAAAATGACAAACTGTGGTTTGTAATAATTTGCCGCCTTTAACTGTATGAACTAGATTTTTGGTTATATAACAAAATCTAAAATTAACTGGACTATTTCATGCAGTAAGGAAGCCATCAATATGACACTTTTACACTCACAGAAGGAAATTTAAAAGGGATTTGTGGGAAAAAAATAGGGAACTAGAAGGAAAGGAAGAGATGAAAAATAAAGCTGCAGGACAAAGAGGGATTGCCTAAACTTTGGGAAAGTGGTGCAAAAGATAGGAGAGAAAGGGAGAAGGAATAAATAAAAGAACAAAAGAGAACCACAAGCACAAGAAAATGGGAAATGACGTTTATATTCATATAAGAACAAGATCAAACAATAAAGAGAAAGAAATGAGTCAAGGAAGAGAGAGAAAAGGAAACTGTTCCCTTCAAGGTGTGTCTCTGCTCTCACTGGTACAGGATATGAGGAGACAGAGTCGAGATCCATGTTGATTTATCCCAGCAAGCCCATAGTCACTTTATGGTGAGGTAGTGTACAGTCTCAGTGAGCCTCAACTTTATTTCTACTGAAGTTCAGGCTGGTTGCTGGCCATGAGACTGGTACTGGACTTGTCCAGTCTGTAGCATTCAGGGTCACTTCTATGGGCTTGAACTTAGCTGGGAGCTAGAAGATGGAGGCAGCAGTTTTTCTGAGTTTGGAGCTCATTGGCCCCTGTTATGGTTTACATCTCGATGTTCCCCCAACCTTCATGCAGTCATGGTGGCAGGCATCTAGAGTTTGTTAATGACTCGTGGTCCAATGCTAGGATTATGGGTGTGAGTGCTACACCCAAGTCGGTATGTCCTACATACAATGTAAAGGACAGAAAGAGTCTTCTCTGTGCGCTACTCCTCTTTTGCTCTTGTTGTTTGTGCTGTTGTCCACTGCCATGAACTGTTGCTCCTCTGCTATATGTCCCTCTGCCTTACAGCCAGCTGATTATGGGTGGAAACCTTCACAAACTGTGGGGTAAATAAAGCCTTCATTCCCTCATTTTGGGAGTCAGATATTTTGTCTCAGCCATGAAAGAAAAGTAACTAAGACAGTCCCTCTCTAAAATGGCTCCAGACCAATCCCACTGTCCTGCAGATGACCAAATCCACACCACTCACCAGATAGTGTAGTCTGCAGCATCCACTCCACTTCTGTGTCTCTCTGAGAAAGTCTCTGTGGCTACCAATAGTTACCGTGAGTCCTGGGGTTTGAACTATCCCTTCCACACAGTGAGTCCTGACACAGGGGAAGGCACCACCCACCACCCTCTCAGTTTCCTCTTCATGAACTCTGTAAAATCATCCCAGACCTTTGGTACCTGATCCATGGGCCAGTGTGAGGGTGATGCATTTATGTAAGTGCAAAATTTAAGTAGGGAAGCCAGTATTCCTTACAATAGGTGCCTAGCATCTTGATAGAATAATAAGAAATATCATGATTAATGCAACAAAAACCCTAACATCAAAAAGTCTAGATTTTAAGTAAAAGATCATTGTTTTGGATAAAGCAAAATATTGATCTTTGGTTTCTTAAAAACATAATTTTGGTTAGTAAATCTAGTTAGTCACAAAACATTGATCTTTAGGTATTTTACACTATGGCTATGTAACGTTTGAACAATGATTTGATTTTGTGTGTTGTGTGTGTGTGTTTTGTCAGTAGTTATATTCACCGGTCAGAATAATCAGTGAGAGTTGAATTCCAGGCCTACAATGTCTGAGTACAGACAGCAGAGCTGCTGTAATGTACAGCTGGCTTTTGTGCTGTAACTGTCTGAGGATGAGGTGGGTAAGAGGTGCCCATCAAATGATGGGAAGAGCACTGGTTATTGAGCTTGATGAAGAAAGTCAGTGGTCATGCACCACAATGTTCCTTATGAGCCTGTTTCCAGCATGTAAAATAGGAGTAATGATACCCGTGAGGTATCAAGTAGTCCAGAGGTTCAATACTGTGAGATAGTGGATGCTTTTGTGTAGTTGTTAAACTGGACAACAGGACGGTGGATAACATATTTCAGTATGGTTGAAAAAACAAATCTGAGAAACAGTTTTCCTAGGAAATTTCAGTGTATGAAATTGACCAGTAGGGAGCAGCACCTGTCCATTTCTTTTTAAAAGTTCCCTTAAAAACGTTTCTCTTGCCTGGAGTAATCTCTGATCCTGAGGAAGAAAAAGCTGCAGTTGGGGCTCTATGGCAGTTTATATTGGCGCTCTACAGTATTTGACTTCGTGCGTTTTCTTAGGCAGGGTGCCCAGGATCAAGCTCAGGGCCTTGGACATGCCAGGCCGGTGCTGTTCCACTGAGCTATATCCCCTAGTCTCGTGCATTTTCTTGTGCAGATTTTCTTTAGCCTAGCACAACATGTGCCCATTTCTTTATAAAAGCTACCTTAAAATTCTTCCAACTGCATGGAGAAAATCTCTGATTCTGGGGAAGAATAAGTGTCAATTGGGGCTCCATAGTATTTTATACTGACATTCATTAGTATTGTACAACTATTTGATTTTGTGCATTTTCTGGTATAGAGTTTTTTTTTAACTAGATGTGGTCAGCGGGCCAGTTAAGAACAAAATAAGAAGCTTGTGACATCAGGTACAAGAGCGGAGAGTTGCTACAAGGCGCAGAGTGGCTTGTCTTCTGTAATTGCCTGAGGACAGGGGTGGGTGAGTGATGGTTCGAAGCAGGGGAAGAGCACGGGGAGTCAAGCTTGATGAACTAAGCAAATGCCCTTACACAACATATACTAAAGAAATAATGTATCAGGAAACTGAGGCAGGAGGATTGTTGTGAGTTCAAGACCAACCTGGGCTACAAAGTGAGTTTGAACCCTGGTACCACAAAAAAAAAAAAAAAAAAAAAAAAAAAAAAAAAAAAAAAAAAAAAGACAGAAAGAAAGAAGAAAGAAAGAAACAATGCACACTTGAGGCACCAGGTCCTTCACAGCTTTGATACTCTGAGATATTGCAAACAGATCTACACTTGTTAAACCAGATCACAGAGTAGCAGAAAAAGCCCTCCACTCCCACAGCCAGTATACTTCAATTTCTGTTTGTTGTTCGAATAGCAGTTCCTGCTATAGTTCCTGTTACTTTTGTTTCATAGAAATGGCAGGTCACTGTGATGCAAAGCTCTTCACTATGATGCATATTGTAAGAACTAATCAAAGATAGCCAAGTATTCTACCTCTGTATTTCCCCTTTGCAACCCCATGAAAGCCTCTCTCCCTGAGCCTTCACGGCTTGACATTGTTATAAGGATTCCACGTCTCTGCCCATCAACGTAAATAAATCTGCCTCTGAATCCTGTGTGTCTTTTTGTTGTTTCCATTTGCCATAGCAACAGCATGGTAGAAAAAATATTTGAAGAATTGAAAGGGGCATGTTGAGGTCAATTTTCTGTGAAACGTGTCCTTCCTAGGACTGACCAACAGGTGGCAGCAAGTGGCCATCACCTATAAAAGTAATGTTTGAAATCTTGCCCCTTCCCAGAAAGAGTTGTGATCTTCTAAGAGACACAATGTTTGGGCCATTTATAACAACCAGCCCTAAAGAACATTCCAACATTCATTCAACACTTTAATTTTACATTCGTGAAAGAAAGAGAAATTGTTCAAACACTGCTTTGGTTCTAGAATCTCCTGACTCTCCATTTCTCTGTCTTTCTCTCTGTCTCTGTGTCTCTCTGTCTCTCTGCTTCTGTCTCTGTCTCTCTCCCTCTTCCTCTATTTCTCTCCTTCCCACCAGTGACTCCTACTCCACAGCCTCTGCTGCTGGTTTCTCCTTGTGTCCTGACTTCTGAGAACTGGGTTACCTTTTAGGGACCAGTCTGCCTTCATCTACTCACCATCATTTCCTGGTGATCTCACCTTTACCCCTATAATTGCTCCTCAAGTACAAATCACTTCCCAGAGCTTCAGAATCCCAGCTATGAAAGTGCCTCGGGACAGTTGTTGACTTGAGGTCTGGTGCCATCTCAAAACTGGAAATATGTGCTACTGCAAGTCCTTATTTCCACTTGCTTCCCAGGGTTGCTTTTGTCTGCCTTCCTATCCAAGGAGGCTACATATCAAATTCTCTGCTGGTTCATTTCCAAATATAAGGTCATCTTTGATTTTGTTTTTCTGTCTCAGCTCATGTCCAGGATGTCAGCAAACTTAATTTGTTCTGACTTAAAATGCGACCAGAATCTGCTCACCTTTCAACACAGCTATAGTCAGGACTGGGAAAAAAAGCACATGCCGACTTGGATAATGGAATTAGAGGAAATTTTTAATGTTGGCTTTGAAAGCTGTCTGAAAGGCCAAGAATAGCAAGCAGGTATCAACTGTGCCTATGATGAAACTCTTCGTTTGTCTCATCTTACATTTAACTTTGAGAATAGTAGTGGTCTTGGAGGACTTTAACAAGAAAGAAGAAGCTGAGCCCATTGAGATTTACCAACCCTCATGAGGATGAGTGGAAGTGTGAGGTACATGCCTTAAATCTGGAAGTATTAGTTCTCCACCTTTTGTTTGCTTGTAAAAAGCTTGGAAAGAAAGATCCTTGTTGAGATTGAATCCTCTTATGTCTTTGTGAGTGGGAATGGGGAACAGAGGTAAAAATTTCCCATAAAATGCAAGTCAAATTGCTAAGTGCTGTGAGAAATTTTCTGATAATTTGTTTGTCCCATTTGTGTGGTATCTATATTCCTGGATGAAGGGACACCAAGCTTCTGGGTGCGGGGAGGAGGGAGTTAAAGGGCGCAGCCCATCCACCTGCTCAGGTTTCTGGAGCAAGAGTGGCTCGGACCCAAGGACACTGACGTGCTTTTCTGAGAACTGCGATGACCACAGAAGCCAAAGATGTTTCTGTCAAGACCCCAACCCGAAAAGCACGTAATGTTCCTGGCTGTTCTAGCCTTCGAATTCACTCCCCCTGCTGCAGTTACTTACATACTTAAGGCCCTGGGGGTTGCGCTCTGTCTGTAAGGCGACACTTTCCCTAGCACCTAATAAACTTTGTCTTCATGGCAGAGGGTCGCCTAATTCCTTGTGTGGGTTGCGGTGGTATTTTCTTTTCGCTGGATATCATCAAGTGAGGATCCTTCAACTTCTCTCAGGTCATCCCCAGTGTATGATGAGAAAGACTGACAATCTGGATGCTCACCTTTGCCTTGCTACATGGATTAGAAAGATGTGACCCGACTGAAGTTTCTTTTGGCCAGGAACTTTACTCATCATGTCATCAGCAAGATTGAGAGCCCTGCATGATGCGCCACTTCCCCATGATTCATAGATTCGACCAACATTGCAAGCCCAGAAGTGATCTCCTCAGTTTGCCCTTCAGAGATGGAGGCAGCTCTCCTGGAGAGACAGACAGGCTGAGAGGACAATGCTTGTTCACCATATTGTCAGCTGGATTGTGACATGATAAGATGGAAGTGCAAGATAAAACACAAATCTTATAAGCCATTTCCATTGTCTGAATCATTTTGGGCTAAATTCATTGTGTGCTTGATTCATTCAGTTTCATCAAAGAACAGAATCTTTAAAGCTCAAAGGATCCTCTGGAAGCCAGTTTCAGCCTTTCCTCTCTGTGTCAGTGTCCTTAGCAGAGCACAGGTCCTTCCTGCTCTGCTGTCTTCCTCACTCTCTGTCCCGGGCAGAGGCCTCAGCTGCAACTTGTTGTTCTGAGTTCTTGAACCGCTTCCTCTCCCACAGAGCAGTGTGTGCTGTGCTGCTCCCCAGACAGCAG